>CAUYQV010195216.1:0-20278 GCA_963574575.1 Galagoides demidoff
GCCTGTGGTCCCAGCTACTTGGGAGGCAGAGGCAGGAGACTCGCTTGAGCCCAGGAGTTGGAGGTTGCTATGAGCTGTGATGCCATAGCACTCTACCCAGGGGGATAGCTTGAGGCTCTGTCTCAAAAAAAAAAAAAAAGAGGAAGAGAGAAAGATCTGTCTTCAACATGTGAAGACACAGCAAGAAAGTGGCGGATGGATTGCTTGAGCTCAGGAGTTCAAGACCAGCCTGAGCTAGAGCAAGACATCATCTCTGAAAAGAGCCAGGCGTTGTGGCGGGCGCCTGTAGTCCCAGCTACTCGGGAGCCTGAGGCAAGAACATAGCTTAAGCCCAAGAGTTTGAGGTTGCTATGAGCTAAGATGCCATGGCACTCTACCCAGGGGAACAAAGTGAAACTCTGTTTCTGAAAAAATAAATAAATAAAAAGAAGGTGGCCCTTACCTTCTTGCCAGGAAAATAGCCCTCACCAGCAGCTAAATCAACTAACAGCTGGATCTTGGGCCTCTCAGCCTCTGAACCATGAGAAAATAAATTTCTGTTGTTAAGCCACCCGGTGTATGGTATTTGCCACAGTAGCCAAGCTGACTAATAACACGTGTTTGAATTTAGTGTCTATTTGCCTTCAACTTCTTCTCAATTTGGGAAAGGGTGGGACTTCTGGCTCTCCCTCACCTCATGTTATTTGGAAAGATATGGGACAGTGTCTGAACTAGGACCTTTAGTGGGAGCAAACAAAAGATACTAAAACCCCAACAACAGAAAAAAAGACAGAGAGTTCAGGAGCCTAAAAGGTTCAGAGATATGGACAGCAGAATGAGAAAGTATAATGATGTGTAATCAGAGTTCTGGAGGGAGACGATAGCAGGACTAGAAAAGGAGAAGTATTTGGAAAGAATGCTTGAGAATTTCCCATAATTGATTAAAGATACAAATCCACAGATAGAGGAAAACCAACATATATCCACCAGAATGTAGAAAAAGAAATCCACTCCAGATCACACTGAAGGGAGATTTTAGACCATTAAAGATAACAAGATCTTGAAAGCAGGCGGGCAGTAAAGACCACTCATCTACCAAAACCTCGCAACTAGACTGCTGGCTGCCTGTCAGCCATAGGAGAAACCAACCGATGGGGGGAAAGTACCTTTAAAATGCTGAGAAAGCATTATAATTTTATATGCCGCAAAAGTATCTTTTAAAACTATCATTTCAAAATCAGAGCCCAGTTCATATGAATAAGAACTGCGAGTTTTCCACCAACAAACCTTCCTTAAAAGAACTCCAGGCAGGCGTCACTTCGGCAGCATCATGAATTTCTTATCCTTTAGTTGTGGAAATTGTGCTGTGGCAGGAGTCAGAAGATCTAGGTCCTAGTCACACCTCCTCCATAAAGTGAGGGTAAGATCTTCACAGCATCAAGTCACTTTGGGAGGCTTCTGTTTCCTCAACTGTTACATGCTGGTGAGGAAAGCTTGCCCTGCCTATTTAAACCTATTGCTAAAAGGTGATGATTCTGAAAGTATGACGGAAGGTCCTCTGGAGTCCCCAAGGTCATTTTTGTGGGTCCACTAGGTTTTTCCCTTTACCAACAACATATCTGTATGAGACCAGGTTTTCTTTATAGACTTCAACCAAAACAACTTTATGGGAACAGTTTGAATACAGAAAGAAGAATGATAACCCAGCTGTACTCTATTAAGCCAGACGTAGACGTGGTTTGCCAAAATGTAAAACAATGCCACTCTGCCCACTGAATCTTTGAGTTTTGTTTCATAAACTATGTTATTTATTTTAACATGTAATGAGTTTATTATTATTGTTACTTTTAAATGGATTAATGAAATCTTTAGAGCTTCTTGATTTTAATTGAAAATCTAATTAAATTCTAAAAGGACAAATATCCGTGGATATCACATATGTAAACAAAGCACTTTGGGGTCCTCCATTTTTAAGAATGCAAATATTTCCTGAGACTATAATGTTTGAAGCTACTGCAGTTGAAGGATTGAGGCTGAGCCTGTTGGTGGGGGGGGTCTGCCTTCACTGAGTTGGGGTCTAGGGAGTCCAGTGATCCCCACTTTACAGATGACAAGACTAGAACACAGAGGGATTGTAGTAGCTCACCCAAGTCACACAGAGCCAGGCAGAGCCAGGATCATAAGCCAGTTCCCCGGGCTCCAGAGCCCAAGACTCTTAACCACTAAATTATAACTAATACTTGATAAATGCAAATTCATTTTTCAACACAATTTCTCAGCTATGTGCTACATGGGGAACACGATTCATAAGAGAGGATCCTTGCTGTAAAAATCTCTAATTTAGAACAATGACTTCATTCTCCAAGCTAGGACTGGAGCTCACATCTCTCCCCTCCCCTGGCTCCCACTTCCCACCAGTGGGAATACGTCTGTCTTTCCAGTGTCCTCCTCGGGGCCAGGCAGAGAACCCTGGCTTGACAGAGGGGACCAGACTAGAAAGGAAGCTGACCCAAGGCACTGGTAGCCTGGTGCTCTTGTGAGACTCCTCCTCTCCGGAGTTTCATTTTGTCAACTGATTGTAATACACTATAAAATTATATTCACGTATTAGCTTAATCATTCACATACTCATTTGTTTGTATGCACCAAAACATCGGAAGCGAATGCCCAGAAATGGAGACTCCCAAAGTATGGGGTCGTAATCATAATGTCTTTCTGAGTTTCCAGCCACAGCTGCTCAGTCCATGAATTGGACCCCCTTTCAGCAATTCTCAGAGGTCCTGTAAGCCACTGTAGCCCCATCTATGAAACAGGGCTAGCCCAAGATCCCACGTACCCTGGGAGGTCCAGCTAAGGAACGTGTGGCTCGGTCACCTCGTGTTCTCAAAGGGACAGGTGCACACACACACACAACTACACTCAGAATCCAGCCCTGTCTTTCTATCTCTGAATTTACTCAGGCAGCTAGAGCAGCAGGTGACCTGATCCATCTGTCTGAAAGGATAGGCGCAGCACCAAGAGGAGAATGTCCCTGCACCCACTGTTGAGTGAGGACATAGACACAAAGCATGGGTCTTGTGCTGTCTCCACTCACCTCTTCCTCCAGGGGATGTTCTCCTGACAGCCTGTCTGCTGGATTCCAAGCCTGGCTTTCCCATCTGCCCCAACAAGAGAGGCAGCCAGGTAATGGTAGTTGGACTTTCTTTCAGGGAGAGGTGCGATGTGAGAGTGGTGGGAACACTCTGGTGCAGGGACATGTCCCAGGGAAGCAGGAAGCAGGCTGGTGACCAGGGTTGACAGCCTTGGTCATAGGATGCCCTGCAGCCACCCAGCTTAATAGACCCTTCCATCTCATCCAACTTCCCTGAGAGGTTAGGGATCTTTTTAAAAACATAAATTTAAAAAAAAATGGTTTTTTTTTGGTCTGATCCCTCTTTTTTGTAAAGAGTTTTTCTGGGTGTTAAAATACACATGACAGAAAATTTACCATTAGTGAGATTTAGTACATTCACAGTGTTGTATAGCCATCACCTCTCTCTGGCTCAGTCTCCTATAAGGATTATTAGCTGCTTGTTACGTAAGAGAAGTGGAAAAAGTAGAAAGAATGAAATAAAAAGTTATCTAAACTTTCCTGGACACAACTACAGCTAATAGTCCAAGGCAGTGGCTCTCAAACCATGCACTGAGGCACCCACGGCACCCAATGCAGAGTGGCTGAGGGAAAGTTTCAATTTCCAGGGAAACACAGTGACACCTGTCGGATGCTCTTGGAACTAGCCGCACTAAGCATTCCACAGTTTTAGCGTTAGAGCACTATGCGTTCCTGTGAACGATGTCATGTATTTGTGAAACTCATTTCTTGGTGATAAAAATCAAATGCCACTTGCCTGAAACAGGAAATGAGGTGATGGTGTCCGATATGATTCCAAGGTTTGAGAAGTCAAGCTGTGCCCAATGCATATCCCATTAGTAAATAATTGTGGTTATTTAAGAATGAAATACAAGTATTTTTCCTTATGTGTATTTTTAGATGGCTACAAAGTAGTTAGGATGGAAATACACACTGAGTTATTTAGATCTAACTACTAAATCAATGGATCTCTTTAGTATTTCTTTTGGCCTTAGGGGAACATAAATAATAAAAAATTACCGACATTAAGGATGCCATAAAACAGAGGACCTGTGGGTGTCTCCATTTCAGGGGCATTTGCTTCTGACTTTTTGGTGTATGCAAACAAATGATTATATATTTTTCATAATTAAGCTTAAAAATGGATATAATTTTATAATGGGCATTGCAGTCAATCCCTTGACAAAATGGTACCCTAGAGAGGAGGAGTCTCATAGCTAACCAGATCCCTATTTGTCACTGATGCTCTCTCTAAAATCCCCCAAGATGACAAATCTGTATGGCTCTGACAAGTGCCAGCCCCATCAACCAACATTTACAGGGCTTCAGATCACTCTGCCCTCCTCTAGGCTAATGGCAGGGCGTGGTCCCTGATTCACTGATAATAAATCAGCAATGCCCCAGTCTTGCCTCATTATCCACTTTACTGATCCTGAAGCTTCATTCACCTTTTGACATAAGATTCGCATAAATAGTAGGTGAGAAAAAGAAACCCATTGAGCTATTTTCAACCAGGGACACTTCCATGAGAATGAGTTTATATCAGAGTCTTTTCCTGAGGAGTTTAGATAAAAATAAAAATGAGGTCTCTGAGAGCAGAGGGCAGGAGGAGTGTATCCAATAGGATCCTCGGAAACAAATTTATTCAGAGAGCTGTCGTGCAGCATGTCGGGGAACACCAGCAGGAGATCCCACTGTGAGGAGCCCAGGGAGGAGCTCAATGGTAATGTGGTTGCAATCAAGGCTTCAGCCATCCTGGGAGGTGGTCCCTCAGAGTTGTCTCAAATTGAGGCACCGGGGTGAGTCGTTATATCCTAACATCAGACGGTCACTGGTTGCAGGTCATTCCTGGGAAATGATGTGGCCCAGAGTGAAATAGCTCCCTGCAGACCGAGAGCCCCCTGCGCCACAGAAGGTGGCTGTGAGCCATCAGCAGCTGACAGTCGCAGCAGCTGGTGGGCGGCTGCAGCAGCCTCAGAGGGACCGGGCTGGAGCTCCTCCATGCTCAGTTCAGGCCCATGTGCAGAAAGGAGAGGAGAGGCTGTCAAGATGGTTGTGAGCTGGGGCCTCTGACTCAGGACTGCAGAGGCCCAAGGGGAATTTGGTAGAGGAAGGTGGGGTAGAAGTTTAGTTATCCTTAGGACAAAGGAAAGTCATCCCCTAGATCTTAGGATCAGAGGGTCAAATGCAGCTTTCAGTTGTGTTTTATCTGGCTCATGAGTTGCCAACACTTGAAAATTAGAAGATTCTATGTAGATGTCCCTATTTCCAGCTTCTCTTGAAGAATCAAAAGATCTAGAGACAGTGTTAGGTTCACAGTCCTCCAGGGCCTGAGGTGGTCCCATTAAACTCTTTAATTGGTCACAGTCCCCATCCTTCCTGATAGCCTCTCTGATAATTGCATGTCCATACCATACTGCTTTGCCATTATTTTTATACACCTGTCTGTCCCCACTCAAGTATGTTCCAAGTCTGGCCCCTAGGGACTCTGAGTTGGCTACTCTGACTTTAGAAGTTCCCGCCTACTATTAGGCAGTGACTCAGGGACAAACTAGAGAAGCAGTAGGTCAGCCTCTCCTGACTAAAGAGAGCCAGAGGCTGCTATGAAGGCAACCGGCCCATGCCGCCTCTACCCATTACCCAATTGCCACCTTAGAGCCCATCTCCACAAGGTTGGAAAGATTGTTCTAGCTTCTACACTCACTCCATACCAGAAGCTCAGGGTCAGAGTCCTTCTTCAGTGTCCCCACATGTGGTCATTCAGCCTCAGTGGGTACTCCTCCTCCAGGGACTGGAAGCTCCCCACTTCCTAAAGTAGCCCATTCATTTGGTTCCTGCCCAACTCTGCTAGAAAGGCCTTCCACAAGTGAAGCCAAGGGCTATTTCCCTGTAGTTTCTGCCATCTGCAGGGCATCCGTTAGAGTGGGTGGGTCTTGTGGCTCATCAGTTGCCAAATATTTAGAAATATTTACTGTGTCCCTGACATTGGGCTGAGTATGCAATGGTGAGTCAGGCAGACATGGCCACTTCCTCTTAAAGAAGGAATGATGGACACTAAATAAATAGTTACAACTGTGCTAAGGACCCTGAAGGAGAAATCTAAGGACTGTGTGGTATGTCATAAAGGGAAAGATCAAATGTTCCTGACCTGGTCTAGACCCGGGAGGGTGAGGGGAATGTCAAGGAAGGCTTCTTGGAAAGAGTGACATTTAGACTGAGGCCTTAAACTTGGGGAGGAGTTTCCCAAGTAAAAAGAGGGTAAGAGCAGTAATGGACAACATGTGCAAAGGTCCTGAGACAGAAGGAGGATCATGGAGCAGCCTGTAGCTGAGCTTGGGGAACAGGGGCCATTACAAGTCAAGGTTGCTCTGTAGTCTGAGCCAGACAGGGTGGGGCTGTAGGGAGTGGCTGTAGGGAGGATTAGAGACCTTGTCCTCAAGGCAATGGAAACCATTGACCAGGGAGATAAGTAACATGATCAGACTTCTCCCTTCCTCTTCGATGGTCAACCTAACCAATCTCACCTAGGTAAAAATATGGTTTTCCTTGAACCTTTCCAAAGAAGCCCTGGCTCCAGCCAACCCCGCAGAAGCCTCTCTCCTAGAACCATCACCCCAGACCCCAGATGTCCCCTCCTCACCCACAAAAGAGGACCTCAGAAAAGAGAGCAGGACAAAGCTGTCCTTGTCCTCCCCATCACTCCCACTGCCCAGACCAGACCAAGTTCCCCTCTCTAAAAAGAACCCCGGGGGGAAGAAGGGAGGAAATGAATAATCCCTTTGCCCAGCTCCCCCAGAGGAAATATGGCCAGACAAATTAGCGGAGCTCAATGTTCTCATCTAGGAAACCACTCAGGTTTCCGAGATCTGACCCGACAATAGCTCCAAGATGGCCTGGGCAATCGAGGAAACGCTGGCGTCGGGTCCTCTGTCTGCTGTCTGTTGGCCTCCACGGCCACCTCTCCCGGGAGCCGGATGGGGGTTGTAAATCAGATCTGCTCACACCCCAGCTTTCTCACACCCACAGAGGTGGCTGGTCACCTCATGCAAAACAACAGCACCCCCCCCCCCCATGACCTGATTTAGATTATTTTAAAACGCACCAAATGGTCCAGTTAAATCTGACAATTACCTTGACTGCTTTTCTTTCTGACTCCTTAGGATGATGGCATTGAAATGTTCTCTTAAGCAAGGAAGCCATTTAAATCAGCCAATGCACAGATGTAGTTCTTAAAAAAGAATCAGCCAAGACAGGATGGCCCAGTGAATGACATGTATTTATTTAGCGCTTATGTGCCAGCCACTGTTCTCAGTTTTAGAGACATTCGCCCATTTGATTTACAACAATTCTGTCAGACAGATGACATTATCATCCCTGCTATACAGAGAAGGAAACTGAGATACGGGGAAGTTGATGGAGGTTCTTGGGGCCACAGTCGATGGGTGGCAGAGCTGGGATTTGGATGAGAGTGTGGTTCATGGTATGTGGTCTGGGCCCAGAGGTACCCTTGAGGCTCTGGGCAGGGTGCAGGGGGGTCTAGTACTTTAGTCAGTGAAGGTCTTAGATCTGTTTCATTGGCTTAATGTCCATTATAAAGATTTTTAGAATAAAAGGTTCTTAGGGGCTTGGCACCTGTGGCTCAAGTGGCTAAGGCACCAGCCAAACAGCAATGACGGCTGCAACTAAAAAATAGCTGGGAGTTGTGGCAGACGCCTGTAGTCCCAGCTATATGGGAGGCAGGAGACTCGCTTGAGCCTAGGAGTTGGAGGTTGCTGTGAGCTGTGATGCCATGGCACTCTACCCAGGGCAACAGCTTGAGGCTGTCTCAAAAAAAAAAAAGGTTCTTAGGCTTCAAATAAATTTGAAAATCTCTGGCAAGAAAGCTTTGTTTGAAGGGACAGATTTGTCCTCTCTTGTCTGAAATTCTGATTCAAAGTTCTAAATTAGGACACAGGAATCAGTATTTAACACACCAGGTAATTCTCATATTCAGACAAATTTGGGGGAAAAAAGAGGCCCTTGCCTTTGTTCCTCCCTATACTCAACTGGGCCTAGGCCAAACCCTGGGCCTCAGTTTCTTTGCCTATAAAATGGGCACAAATCCTGCCCTGCCTCCCTCCTGCAGCTACAGGAGGTGCAATGAAATCTGCAGGGTGCTACAGCACATAAGAGACTGTCATCCAAGTCACAGCTATGGTGGAATGAGCCTGCTCCCAAGCCTGCAATGAGGGCAGAAAGATAGATGGGGAAGCTACTCTGAGGTTCAAGTTCTGGAGAATCCAAACATTGATGGTATGGAGAAAAGTCAGGCTGGAGAAGTTTATGACAAAATCATGCACAGACCCGCTGGCTAGACGCCAACACTGTGGCTAAGATGTTCAGGTTCACCTTGTGTCCCCCCTGGTGAGATGGTGCAGGGCAGGGCAGAGAGGAACATGGGCTTGGGAGTCAAACAGATGTGGGTTTGCCTCTGGACCCCTTCCTCATGAAGACTCTGAGGCCTATGGCAAACATCTCAGTTCCTCTGCGGCCCGTTTCCTATCTTACATACAAAGAACCATAGCACGTGGCCGCAGAGCAAATGGTGAGGATCAAAGATGACATAGCCCAGGACCTGTGGGTTAGTGTCAGCACAGTGGGTACCACACTTGGGCTGCAGCCCAGCTGTGCAACATCAAACAGTGATCTTTCCGAGCGATTTCACTCCTCGCCAGAGCTCCCCATGCAGCTGTGGTGGTAGACACAATCTCAGTGAATTTGGGGCAACCTCCCAATTTTCCCCAGGAGGAGTTTGAGTTTGGGGGGCTTGTATAACCCCCGGTGCTGAGAGTTTTTGCCATTCGCCTCACAGGGTCCTCTGGGACAGGGCTCAGTGGGCACATCCTGAAGCTGACCGCCAAACTGACCCTCATTCCTGCCTTTCCCTGCCTCTTGCCTACATGGCGCCAGGACTCAGGAGCCATTTCTCAGGTGTGTGGGAAGCCAGTCGGGCTGTTTGCCTAGACTTGCCACCCAGCCCTCCCCACTGCGGGTCCTGCTCTCCAGGGAAGGCCCTCCTCAATGCTCAGAGCCTGCTCTCATTCCAGACTCAGCTCCCACATATCTGATAAGTCCTTGTATTGTCTCATCCCTTCTAAGGTGGAGGGTTTGGGGTCCAAAGCCCGGCGGGCACTTCATTTCTACTCCCCATCTGTCCTGTCCCTCTCCCTAATCATAGGCTCAGCAGCTGGAATGGGGAGTGTAGAGAGAATCCCCAGTAGAAAAACACCTGCTAACATCTCAGTCAAGTGCATCCCTCCCTGCTCACTGTGGCTGTCAGGATCCCACAGCAGAGGACTGCAATGACCTGGGGAGATGATGTGAAGGTCAGAACACCAAACACCCTGAAGAACACAAGCAGGGCTGGAAGGATGGGAATGTCCTTGTCCTTTCACAAAATGTCTTGTGAAAGCAATCAGTGCACAGGGCCCAGATGCAAGAAGGTGGAAAGAGAACTAGGAGAGCTCAGAGTCTGCCCACTGTGACTGCACCTGAAACATCGGGTATGGGCGGATAAAAAGGCTGCCGGTACCTACAGGGAGATTAGGCTCAACAGGGCAGGCAGTGGGAAGCTGAACTAGCAGACAGGCTCCCCCCCTCTCCCTGACATACATGAGGGGCTGGCTGAGGCTGTGACTGGTCCTTCCCAGCCTCAGACTTCCAAACAGCACCCCATAGAAGAATCAAAATAAGCACACCTTCTCTCTGTGCTCAGCGATAGCTTTAATAGCTAAAGAGAGGATAAGAGGAAGGGAGTTGTCTTAATCTATTACTGAGACTGGGTAACTTATAAAGGAAAAGATTTTTACAGTTCTGGAGGTTGGGCAGTCCAGGGATGAGGGACCACATGTGGTGAGGGTCCTCTTGCTGCATCATAGCATAGTGGAAGGCATCGTGTGGAGAGAGGGCAAGGGCATGCCCAAGTTGCTTGTGTATGTACTAGTAACAGACACACTCACGACAACCCACTCATTATCCATTAACCTACCAATCCATTAACACGTTAACCCATCCATTAACCTATTAATCCATTAACACATTAACCCATGAATTGATTTACTCCATGAAGGCTCTGCCCTCGTGACCCAATCACTGATTAAGGCCCCATCTCTCAATACAGTCCACTGGGGATCAGGTTTCACCCTGAATTCTCAAGAAAACAAATATTCTAACCATAGCAGGAACAGAAGGACAAAAATGTGGAACTGACGATATTTGGGCTCCTCTATCCAAGGTCCTGTCCCTGCACCAATGTACCAAAATGTTTCATAGATCATGCTTCCTTTACACACTTGAAATCACCCCGCAACTTCATCTGGGTCTGTCTGCCTGAGACGCCAGGATGTCCCACCCTGCAGGTGGATTCAGAGAGGTGACTGAGGGCAGGGCCGGGAGGCTGTTGGACATAAATCTCCAAGGAGGACTTTTCCTCCCTGTGCCTATAGCTTGTTCTGCGAGTAGAAGGAAGACTGGCTTAGCTGAATTTCATTGTCCACCTTTTCCGTTGGCCCATGAAGATGCTGCTGGTGAAATGTCAGGGGCCATGGACACTGGAGTTCCAGTTGTGGCCCGTCTGCTAGCTTGATGCCCCTTCCCCTGCCTGAATCTCCACAAGGAAAATGAGACCACCAGAGTGGAGATCCCTGAGGGCCTGCCAGTGTTGAGGTCCTAAATCACCACCTGCTGAGGCCAGACGTCCTCACAAAGAACGGACACAGAGTCAGTAGTCTTTGATCTTCCAAGGGGCACTGAATGGGCTCCCAGAGCTGAGCCAACCTTGTAGCTGGGGAGACAGTTGAATGAGAGTGTCACAGTGGCTCAGGGCCCCAGACATGCCAGCCAACTCCCAGGCATGGGTCTAGGACAGGATAGAGAATGGATAAATGTTCAGAAGCCCCAGGACGTGGTTCGGCCACTGCATCAACTGTCCTTCTGTGTCGGGACTAGTCTCTGGGCTGGGTTTGGTGGGGCTGGGGTAGGGGACCAAAGGCAGGCAAAGTGCAAGGGTGGGCATGTGCCTGCGGGTTTTCTGGGCACTTAGCAGTGCCAGGAGCCTAAAGAGGTCACGTAGACAGACAGACTGACATATACACACGTTTGTGTGTGCCTTCGGGTTCCAGGGAACACAGCAGAACCAGAGTAGAGACGGGCACTAACCCAGGCTAAGGTTCAGCTGAGACCACCAGGACTGCCAGCTGGCTATTCAGTTATTAAAATATGTCAATTCCAAAACTAAACACCTGCAGTCCTGAGCCCCAGCGCACCTCCCACACCCACCCCACCCTAGCACTCCAGTCTCAGTATCCCAAGACTTCCCCACAGCCCTCTGACCACAGGGTAAGCTTTGAGCTCAGCTGGGATGCCACCCCAGGACCCCACCCCAGGGCCACGTCTGCATCCCTGCTGGCTGGCCAGGGCCCATGTGTCACTAGTGGGTATATACATGGATTGGCCTCTTTGTTCCCTCCCAGTCCCTTCCCATCTCAGCTGTCCTGTTCTTTCTTTCTTTGAACCCCTTTTAGCTACAGAAGGATTCTGGGTCCCAGAAAAGAAGCAGGGGGACTCAGGTCACTGCCCATTACCACCTGGAATCTTGAGGTCCTGATGCCAAGGCCAGACACTCAGGATTTCTCCAGAGGCTGCAGCTGGGCTGCGGAGGCAGATGGGGGTCTTTCCCATGCTCAGGCCTTGTGCCCCCTCCATGCCCCTCACCCAACAGTGCAGGAAGTTTGCCCCCCTCTAACCAGCCTGGTGATGAGTATTCCATATCAGCTCAGCCCCAAATGCAGCATGGCAGCCCTCCCTGTGGCTGTTCACTGACAACCAGGAAAGGGTTTTAATCTCAGAAACAGTCAGGTGGGGAAGGGGGACGAGGAGGGCCATATGGAACCTGTTTGTGGAGCTGGGTCAGAGCCCAGCTACACCTCCGAGCAGTGGGGCACAGGGCCAGCCCTTGGCTTTGCCTGCTCTGCTCAGGCCAGAGAGGGAGAGGAGCGTGGGAGAACAGACAGGCAGGCCGTGTGGGGACAGCGTGTGCTACGTGTGTGCACTGGGCTGCTGTCCTTCAGGGGAGGACACACTGGCTGGCTGCCCAGCGGCTGCCTGGGGAACTGGCTATAGAAGGCCTGATGGCTCAATAGCGTGCTAAGGTCATAAGGGTCAGCACAGTGACTTTTCAGTTCTCCTTAAGGCATTTGCAAGGGCATATCTGGGACACCACTCCTGGTCACCCTCACCCTTTCCCCAGCTGGGCTCCTGGTGGAGAACATTCTGGAAACCCTTGGCCAGTATCATTCTGTCTCCACTCTGCTCTGTGGCCTGTATGCAGAGGCCTCTCCAATCCTCTCTGTCTGTCTGCCACAGCCGACCCAGGCCGGGCCCAGCTGGCCTGCACAATGCCTGCTGGCTAGTTGACATTATGACAGACCTGGCTAACATGCGACTGCGTTGCTGAGACTTTCGCCTTACCGCACTGAACTTTGGATTGCTCCAGGTCTTGGATTGACCTTGCTGGATTTTGGACCAACTTACCAAGTTTCTGATTGATTTTGCAGAAGTGTTCACAAAATTTGACTGAAAGTAATGTGGCCTGACTTTCCTGAATTTTCAACCCACCTAACCGGATTTCGGATTGGTTTGACTGAAAAGGTTTAACCTACTTTACCCATTGTTATTTTAGAAACTTAGCTTGTTGAGTATTTGACAGAGCTTTCTGGATTCTTGAATTGGCCAAATGAGGAGGTGCTGTCAGACCCAGCCTAAGTTATAGGATGGAGAAGGCTTGCATGGCCGGTCCTGAGTATGGGGCTGGACTGTAGCAGCAAGACCCTACCTGGCACCCAAGTCTCACTCAAGCCACCTGTCTTGCCTGGAGAGGAAATGAGCCAATAAAGAGGCACTCTTGGGTCCTACTCCCCTTCTGGAATCTTCTATTTAGTACCTATTTCTTTGTTGCCCCCCCAAAACTCTCTGCCACCCTTGTTGCTTCCAGCACCGCCCCAGCCCTTGGACCTGGCATAAGGAGTTCTAGGAAACAATGCTCTTTAGTTAGTTTGCTCTGAGGCATTTCTGGCTAGAAAGTTACATAAAACAAAGCATGAAAGCAGGGGCTCTGGGGCTAGTCTGCCTGGGCTCTGCACTCAGCCCTGCCTGCACCAGCTCTCTGATCCTAGGACGTGTTAATGAACTTTTCCAGACTTTGGTCTCTTCACCTCCAAAATGGGCTTGATTCCACTGCTCACCTCTAGGGTTAGTTTTGTGCTTTTAGCAAGAATACAAACTGCAGCAGGCACTGTCCTGGGCTGCACATAGGTTCAGACCCTCGCTGAGGCCTCACCAAGGCTCGCAGGCCAGAGAGAGCAGAACCGGAGCATTCTGACGGCCTTGGTCTCAGCCACCCTGCAGTCCTGCGTCTTGGGCTTGCCTTGTGTGGACATAGTGGCCAGGGAATGTGGGCTGCATTATCTTCCTCATCATCACAATTATAACAAACTGGCCTGTTTCTTATTGAGAGAACTGGGTCACATTCTGAAGCATTTTTTATTTCATGGTGTGACTTTATGCTCTTTTAAGAGCACCAAAAAAGCAACGGCTATCCCCCAGCCCTACCCTAACACCAAGTGAGATGTGAGCATTTTCAAACCCTCAAGATATTCATTCATATATCAGAACCATGGGTTCTTTGTCAATCTTCTCATACCTGGTCTGACCTTGACACACAAACCTCTTAGGTTTCCTTTTTTTTTTTTGATGCAGAGTCTCATTATGTCACCCTTAGTAGAGTACTATGGTATCACAGCTCACAGCAACCTCAAACTGTTTGGCTTAGTCAATCTTCTTGCTTTAGCCTCCCAAGTAGGTGCCCAACACAAAGCACTGTTAGTTTTTCTATTTTTAGTGGAGACAGGGTCTCATTCATGGTCAGTCTGGTCATGAACTTCCGAGCTCAAGCAATCCACCCACTTCAGCCTCCCAGAGTGCTAGGATTACAGGCCTGAGCCACCGTGCCTGGCCCTCTTAGGTTTCTTTATTGGTGCCTTGATGGGAACTGGATTTGCAAAGCATTCACCAGTCCATGGCTCTGGTATTTGCCATGGATTGCCATAAGCTGTCAATAGCACTGGAGAAACCAGGGCCTGTTCTGACTTTGAGCAATTCCAGTGACAACACTGGCCTTGGTTGTCTTCCCCAGGGTGAGAGAGAAGGCATTTGGGAGGATGTATGAGCAATGGCTCTTCTTTCCTAACTCACAGGTAAGGTCTTCTTTAATGCAAGAATGGGTGAGAGGTGCTGGGCCCCCTTCCCAGCGGCCCCTGTCTGAAGTCCCTGTGTGCCTCTGCGTGTCCCGACTGGGCAAACACCTCCACTCCCCTCAAAGCCTACTCTGCTTGGCCTCTGCTCATGTCGCTCTCTGGCCATGTGTCTTCCTCATCCTTTACAAACCTATTCGGGATTTATTGAAAATCTTCTATGTTTAAACATGACTCAGGAGCTAGAGGCACAAAGACAGCCCTGCCCTTAGTGGCTCACCGTAGCAGAGACATGCAAACTGTCAAGGGGTTATAGGCCCAGGACACCAAGGCCACCATGCAAGGCAGGGAGGGAATCAGAAAGGCTGCCCTTGGGAGGAAACGTCTAACTGGATTTCTGTCTGACCCACCTGGAGAACGCTCGCTCGTCCTTCCATACTCAGCTCAAGCAGCACCTCTTCTTGGAAACGCTCCCCACTCCCTATAGGCAATTTAAATCGCTCTCTCCCTGGAACTACTTGGGCTTCGCACATAGAAGAGACAACACCAACCACTTCATTGTTTAAGTCAGCCCCCCTGCACCCGATTGCAAACTCCATGTCAACAGTACCGCATTCATTCTTTCGGTGCCAGGGCCCTATAGACAGCTAATAAACGTTTACTCAAACTAAGTCAAGTATGAGCCTGTGTCTGTAAGCAGAAGGCAAGATAGTCATGCTGGGGGTAGTTCCTGGGTCTTACTCTATCATATTTGCTTCATTACAGTCTCTCGGCTCCTCCCTACAACTCACCCAACTCCAAGTGGACAAGAGCGATAGTGAGCTCCCTGGTGTTTACCAAGCGAAAGAGTGAAGCAGTAGGAAGGATGGGAGACATCTGTAGCCTTGCCTCCTCCCTCATAGCCAGCTCCGTCTGACCACCAGAGCTGGGGATCACACTAACACAGCCGACACACTTTAGCCAAAGGGACCCTCCTTTCAACCCCAGTACTTCTGCTCCCAGCGAATTCCTCCACCCCCAGAAAAGCCTTCCACTGCTCCAACCTACAACTAGCGCTTGGTGCAAGGGTACCAAAGGCCCTGGGGTCCTGACTACCGAATATTCTGCACAGAGACCTAAGATTGGATCACAGCTTAATTCTGCCTAGGAATCCAAATCTCAGAGAGGTCCAAAGGGCTGTCACATGGGTTCCCCAGTCCAGGCTGTAAAGAAGGCTGGGAGAAGGCGGCCCAGGTGCAGAACCCCAACATGTGACCTACTAGTGCCCTATTGCCTGGCTATGATTATAAAGGTCCCTGCTTTGATGCCCTTTGGAATCCCCAAGTCAGTTCAGTTAACATTTCGCGAGCCTTTACTTTGTGGCTTGCTAATAACATGTGAATAGGCCCTGTGCTGAGTCCTTCACTGCATCCCTGTTTGGTCCTCAAGATGATCCCTTTAAAAAGATGAAGACAGTAAGACTCAGCATTTGTCCCTTTCTCAAGGACATGCATTGTCAAGAGGTAGAAACAGGATTGGAATCCTCCTGCGTGAGGTCACCCAGGCCCCCACATGCCATTCCCCCATTTCCACCTGCCCCCGATTACTCTAAAAAAGTTGGAGCAGGTGTTAATGCCTATTTTAAAGATGAGAAAAACTGACCTTTGGTAGCTTAGGAGACTACACAGAGATTTCACAGAGGCCCAGCTTGGGTGCCAACGTGGACTCCAGTTTCTATGCTGCTGGAAAGAGAACACTTATGCCAACACTACCTTACAGAGCCGAGCCTCCCTCTGCAACCCCAATGGCTGGCTTTGGGAGCCCAGCTCAGTGGGTGGCACACAGGCTTGCTCTCATCCCATACCAGACACTGTGACAGTCAGGAGGCAGGCTCCACGGCCCACCACTACTGGCTTGTGAGGCATCAGTGCTGTGGACAGACAGGACCCAGAACCAGCCCTGGCCCCAGCCCACCGCCTGGCCCCAGACAGCCCCTCTCCCCCAGTCTCCCTCTGCTAAGTGCATTTCCTGTGGCTGAGGAACAGTCTTTCTGAAATGCGTCTGTCTACCTAATCTCTGCCCACATGGCCAACACCTTTGAGCTCCATGACAAGGTCATCAGATCTCTGCATGTCATCAGACCAAATGTTTTTTCTGTTTTCAAACTAACCAACACTGCAAGATCTGTTTCTTACCCATTTCCACTGACTCTACATCAGTCTCCTTCCCTAAAATGCTCCTTCCTCTCACTCAAAGCTAAAGCCTCTCCCATTATTTTGAGACCTACTCAGAGAGCAAACTGCTCCCCAGAATAAGAGGTGAAGTTCCAGGAGGCAAACACAAGACAGCATTTCAGACCCTTGAATTTCTCCTGCAACTTGTGAGGAGGTGGGACAAGTCTCACCCGGGAGGACCCCCAGCCATGGGTCCTTGACCCATTCCCTGGGATCCCATCTTCCAGGGTGGTCTTCTTGAGGTCATCTTCTCTTAGGGCTTGGACATTTGGAAACTTTAATTATTCAGAAGCTTGACAGATCATTGAAGAAAACTCCTGCAGAAAGAAAACTTGAGGTCAAGCCCCAGCTCTGTCTGTTCATTGTATGGCTGTCAGCATCAGATTACCCACTGTTTTAATAAGAAGACTGGATGTTGTCTCTGAATATGGTTCCAGCTTTGGAAATGGTCACGTTCTTTGATATGACCAATCTAGAAAAATCATTCTGATGAGAAAGTTTTTGTTTCCAAGGCCTTATTCTATCATTCTATTAATATTTCACATTATCGCTGACAGCACATGGAATTAATTATGCATGTGCTACTTAGAATAATAAGATAAAGAAGAGATGAAATGCAGTGTTTATGGAGTGCTTACTATGTGCCGACCCCCTTCTGAGTGTTTTCTATGTACTAACTCATATAATCCTCCAACAATCCTGTAAGATAAGTATTATTGTTACCAACACACACACACCCATTTTACAGATGAACATCATGAGGCTCAGAGAGGTCACATAATGGGCTAAGTTCAGATGGCTGAAAGTAGCAGAGTCAGGCCTTGAAGCCAGGCATGCTACCTCCAGAGCACACCTATCTCATAACCATTCTGCACAACCCCCAGAAAGATGAAAGAATTTACAGCTCAGTTGTATAATTTATGTACTAGATGGCTTGTATATAAATTATTCTAATACAAGTTGGGGTAGTTTAAGTGACCAAGAGAGAAACAGATAATATCTTGTAGGGGGTTCAGGTGAAGAGAAAATTGCTTCCAGCTAGACAGAGAAGGGAGGTTTTAGGGAGGAAGTAACATTTCAGCTGAACCTTGAAGGACAGGTAGGATTTGGAGCTATGGAGATATGAAGAGTGTGAATAGCAGGGATGGCAAGTGGGAAGAGCAGCCTGCTCTGCTGGGAGTGACAGGCGACAGAGGAGAGAGAAGGTGCAGGGGAGTGTGAGTGGCCCGCCAGTACTGACCAAAGGTGTCTGGGCCTGGGAGAGAAGCACTCGGGACAGTGCTTTGGGAACCATGTGTAGAATGAGCAGCAGGGCAGTGTGTACCTGTGGGATTGTGACCCAGAGGCTCAACAGGTGCATGAATAAATAATTCTGATGCTCTTGGAGGGATGGAACCAATAAGGGGGTCAAAAGGCCCCCAGAGACCCATAGCAATGGACGAGTTTGGGAGATCACATCATCTCACAGGTGAGAGCCAGAGGCACATCTGTAGGAGCTGCAGAGCTTGGGAGATGTAGCCACCACTGGGAACATGACCCAGAATGGGAATGGAGCAAAAACAGGCCCTCAGATCTTCTCCCGGGGTTTCTATGGGCAGAAATAAAAGCAAGGCAGAAAAGGATGGAGAAAGAATGAGAGGGAAGGAGGCAGAGAGAGAAGCCTCCCCAGCCTGGACTAGCCTAGAAGTGGTCGTGAGGTTGTAGGACTGAGCCAGAGAAGTTGCAGAGAAAAAAGGTGCTGGGTATCTTCTGAGTGTCAGGTGTATGTGTAGCAGACATTCACCATTGATGTAAAAATAAACTATTGCAAAGATCTGCTCTGGTATGTTTTTAATTTGAAAGGCTTGTGACGTGGTGATGAATGACACACTGGACTGGGTTACTGCGGAAGGACCAGGACAACAGGGTCTTCTCACTGTGGACACCACTCACCTGGCATGCAGACCTGCACCTGGATGACTCAAATGGATTTTCTCTGCTCTGCAGGGGAGGGAATGAGGCCCAGGGAAGTCCAGTGGTCTGGGGAAGGTCCCAAAGCGAGATTGCACCAAAGCCAAAACTAGAAGTTGCCACAGACCTGCCACTCTCATGCTGTTCCAGCTGCTGTGATATGAAAGACAATAGCCTCACCCAGTCCAGATGGGGATCAGGAGACCCGCTTCCACCCACGCCCTGCCTGGGATGGGCCTCGTCCCCTCCACACCCACCCTCTCTTCATCCAGGAACTTTGCAGCCAGGGCCCAAGATAAATATGTCTTTGCCTTGGAAAAGACACAGGAACTAATCAAAAATGGGGCCTGGCCAGGCATCCCCCTGAGCAGACTCCCTGCTCCGTGTTTCAACAGCACAGCTCCATTCAACAGGTTACTGGGGTAGCCGATTACAATGACAGATTGGGAAATAAATGATACCACTCAAAGCAGTTTCATTATCCTGTTGCCGGTTTTCGGCAATTCCTCAAGTCCGCCTTGTTTTATGTCTAATTATATATCGCCGGCCATATCCCCCGTATGCTATGTTTCACATAATAAATACACGGAAAATCTTTCTCTTTTTCCATCAGCTGCTGCCCAGAAATGAACAGATTTCTGGTGTGTGCTTACGCAATAAAGAAGCGGTTGTTTCAGACGCTGTGACACTTCATAACCTGGACTTTATGAGCCCCTGTTGCCGGGACTCGGAGGGCTTTCTACACATTGTTCCTGCACTGGAATCAAGAGGTGCTGGTCAGGAGTAATGTCCTGGGATGGCTGGAAACGCAGCCAGCGCCCCAATCTGGAGAGACAAAGGGGCGGTCAGGCTAATGGGGGTACGTGCTTGACTTCCGGAGATGAGGCCTGGCTGCAGAGGTTTCCTGTTCCTCCCAGTGTTGATAGAAAAGACAGGGGCGTTGATCGGTCATGGGGTCCCTCGCCGAATGTCAACCTACAAGCATTTATAAAGCACCGTGGATGAGTCCAGGCCTGTTCTAGATGCTAAGTGGGGGAGGGGAGGGATGAAGAGTGGGAGCAAAATATCAAAGAGTGGAGGTCAGGAGACAGCTCACGAAACAGTAATGACAGTGGGTTAGAATTGGACCACCTGGCTTTAAGGACAGGCTCCTCTGCTCACCACTGAGGGGACACCACTGAAAAGGTCTTTGATCCTCAGTTTGTGCATTCATAAAGTGGGGATGCTGTATGGCCTTCCTTGTGGAGAGCATTGTGAGCATTAGATGAAATAATCCACGTAAGGGGGCTCCAGGTGTGCTTAGAGATTGCACGTTCTTACTGTCACTGTTATAATTATCATGGTTCTTCATCATCTACTATGTGGGGGATGGTGGTAGGTTGGGGACAAAGGAAATAGAAGACTAGGGCCCTAAATCTGTGCCCCTGGATTTTTTTTTTTTTTTTAGAGACAGAGTTTTACCTTGTGACCCTCGGTAGAGTGCTGTGGTGTCAAACAGCTCACAGAAACCTCCAACTCCTGGGCTCAGGTGATTCTCTTGCCTCAGCCTCCTGAGTATCTGGGACTACAGGCGCCTGTCACAATGCCCTGGCTATTTTTTGTTGCAGTTTGGCCAGGGCAGGGTTGGAACCCACCACACTCAGCATATGGGGCTGGTGCCCTACCCACTGAGCCACAGGCACTGCCCATGACCCTGAATTTTAAGCCCAGCTCATGGC
>CAUYQV010195222.1:0-31581 GCA_963574575.1 Galagoides demidoff
AGCTACTTGGGAGGCGGAGGCAGGAGACTCGCTTGAGCCCAGGAGTTGGAGGTTGCTATGAGCTGTGATGCCATGGCACTCTACCCAGGGGGATAGCTTGAGGCTCCATCTCAAAAAAAAAAAAAAAAAAAGAAAAGAAAAGAAAAAACATCGTTTGTTGGATCTGACTAATGGGAATATGGAGTTTCATTAAACTTTTTATTTTTGTGAATATTTATAATTTTTCAGAATAAAAATATCAAAAAAGAAAAAGAACAAGTACCTTCTTTCACATTGTACTCAGAAAATTACTGTATATTAGGCCCCAAAGTAAACCTTAATAAATTCCAGAAAGTAGAAAACACATTTAATATTCTATGATCAGAGAGCAGTAAAGCTAAAGAGTAAAATTAGAAAATGAAGCAAAATAAACAAAACATCCATCACATGTTCTTTTTAAAAACTTCTTTTTAAAAATTTCTATAACTTTTAGGGAAAGAAGAAATCTAAACAAAAAATAATTAAATGATAATACATAACATTTACAGGAAAAGCAGATCTCAGAATAAATTTTTGATTTGTTCAGCTAGTCCATTATTAATAAATGTGAAAGAAAAAAATGATTGAAGTGCTCCATTCTGAAAGTTGGACAAAGTCTGGTTGCAAAATTAATAAATTAGAAATAAGAAAATAGGAGAAGTAATAAATCAGGGAATTGGTTCTTTTAGAAAAAATAATGGAATGCATCATTAACTAAAGTTGACACGGAAAACAGAGAGTGAGCATAAATCAAATATACAAACCTACAAACAGCAAGAGGGAGTAACTACAGATACAAAGGAAATGAGAAGAAACCAAGAGGGTGCTTTGTTCATTTCTACTCAATTAAATTTGAGGATCTGGATGATTTTCTAGAAATGTATAAATTACCAAACTGATCTCACGGAAGATACAAAATTAAAAGAGATCTGTTATCATAAAGAACTAGAGAAAGTTTCTGAAGAGTTTTGCTCCAACAGATGCCCCCTTCCAGACAGTTTCATGGTAATTTATCCTGAACAGTTAAACCCTAATGTTATTTAGACTGTTCCAAAATATGGACAAAGAAGGAATAGTGTCCATGTTATCCTGCTGAGGAAAACATGTTATTGCTATCAAATTGATTAGTAGAATTCTCTGTATGGAGATCTCAAAAGACAAAAAAAAAAAAAGATCACATGAGCATCTTAATATCTGTTAAAAAGTAATTCAATATCATTCAACAACTACTCTTGATTTTTAAAGTACAATACTCTTAACATAATACTCTTTTATTTTGTGAAATAAAAAAATCACAAAAATCCCTGAAATAGACAGATACCTCCCTAAACATGTTCAAATTATCTATCTTAACATCTCAATTAGTATCATGCATAGACAGAAACCACTGGAAACATTCCCAGTAAGTGCAGGAACATTTTAAGGCTGCCCGGTACCATCACTCAAGGAACTTCGCACAGAGGCTATGCATCAGCCTGGGCCCTCCCTATAACACAACTGTCAGTTTGAGGGTGGTGGGCCGGAAATAAAGCGAATCCTGATGTAGAACAGAAAAAAATTTTCCCATGAACCATCACAAAAAGGCATGAAGTCTTATATATTCCTATTATTTCCTTTCTCATTATCACACATGGTGTGCACATGTATACATGGTATGCCTGCTAATGTATACATATTACACGTACACTGCTGATTTACTGATATCTGGTAGTCCTATTTTGCATATTTTCCTATCAGTTTGCTAGCAGAATGCCAAATATTTATTATTTTGAACTAAAGGAAAGATCATCATTCTACAATTCCATCTTGAATTCCACATAAAATGAGACACGATCTCATATAATTTTAGCTCACATTTTATTATTTATTTTTTTGAGACAGTATTACTTTGTCTCTCTCTAAGTAGAGTACCATGGTGTCACAGCTCACAACCTCCTCAAACTCTTGGGCTTAAGTGATTCTTTCGCCTCAGTCTCCCAAGTAGCTGGGACTACAAGCGACCGCCACAATGCCTGGCTATTTTTTTTTGGTGCAGTTGTCATTGTTGTTTGGCAGGCCTGGGTTTGTTTGGTTCAAACCCGCCGGCCCTATATGTGGCTGGCGTCCTAACCACTAGCTACGGGTGCCGAGCTAAGCCCACATTTTAAATATTTTATTTGACTATGTTGAGACCTTTCTTTACTTTCTCAGGATTATCTTTCTCACTATTTTTTCTCTTTGATATCTTTCCACTGACCTCCTTCTCCATTCATTCCCTTGTTCTCCCCCATCCTGCTTTCAATATTGCATCAATTTTGCTACGACCTAATACTCAGTTCATTATTATTCTCTAATCATCAAGCCACCAGACGAGCAAAAATGAAATTCTGGGAGCCCAGTAAACCTAGGAGAGCAAAGCACATGAACATTTATAGCAAGGGATCTCTACAATTTCCTATGAAGGTGCGTTTGTGGTTTCACATGACCACAATGGAAGACTGCCAACTGATTTTAGATTCAAGCTTGACTGTGGACCCCACAGTTCACTGTGTCATGGGAACTGTAAGCTGTGAGCCACATTTAGGGTTGAAATAAAAACTGGAAAATTCACAGCATAGAACATGGAGCAAGTTGGGGTAGTTTTTGATTTAAATGTCTAGAGTTGACAGTTCTTGCTGCTATGGAATTCATGGGCTGTAACTGTGACCCAAGGGTACCCATAAATTGTTTGGAGGAAAATGATTAGAGTCTTAAGATACTATCATTTAAAGAAAGAACTTAAAATATTTGGTAGCTTTCAGCATGTGACACAGTAAGGACCTTGACCACTTAACTACACCATAGTGCATTACAAGGAATGATTCTGTTCCTAGAGTTAGAATCAAAGCTGTGTAACCTGAAATGGTCAAGTACAAGGCATGGTGACCAGTCAAGGTCTCTATCTATAATCAGATAAATGTTCTTTAACAAAGGCTTTATTCCCCCAAATAAAGACAATTAAACAGAGATACCTATTTGTCTCAGAGGTGGGTCAAGAAAGCCACTCAATCTCTCAACATATTCAAATTTGTTGTTGATGGCCACATAATAAAGTCTCTCAATACTTTTCTATCTCCCTTTGAGAATCTGTCCTTAATATATCATCTTATATGACAATTTGACTTTGCCCTATGAATCCCTAGAATGAGAACATAAAATTAAAACTATATATGTACCAAAACAAGAAGGAATGTTCTAGAAGGTTTCCATATCCCACTCCTCTTCTAAGACTACAGATATTTTTTTTTTTTTGAGACAGAGCCTCAAGCTGTCACCCTGGGTAGGGTGCCTTGGTGTCACAGCTCACAGTAACCTCCAACTCCTGGGCTTAAGCGATTCTCTTACCTCAGCCTCCCAAGTAACTGGGTCGACAGGCACCCACCACAACACCTGGTTATTTTCTTTTTTTTTGGTTGTAGTTGTCATTGTTGTTTGGTAGGCCTGGTCTGGATTTGAACCCGCCAGCTCTGGTGTATGTGGCTGGTGCCTTAGCCGCTTGAGCTACAGTTGCTGAGCCAAGACTACAAAATATTTTAGACTACATGGGCACAGAATATTAGAGAATTGTGACTCTCTGTAATGCATTTGATGTAATATTTTCAATAGAAATCAACTGATCATTAATTATGAGTTAACAATCTTCTTTCAGAATTTCCCCAATCGTACAAGTAAAGAGTCTTAATTTCTGGGAATTAATGAATATAACATACAGAAGATAAATTGTTAAGAAATCCCAAACCAGAAGACCCTGATTGAAGAATAAAAAAACCTGAAATGACAAAATCAGCCTGTACAGATTTATCTCACAAGACACTTAAGAAAAATCATTATATACTTCAGCTTGGCTGTGTCTGTGCTGAACTGACAATATACTCTACTGATCTCTCAGCACCTTCTTGCTTAAAGCTGTAATTTTGAAAACCTTAGTTTCTCCAGTACCATCTAGAAATACCATTCACATGTGACGTGAGGAATACACACACAAACTCAAAGGCAGAGATTATGTGAGTAAGTGAATCAATTGTATACTATGAAAGGTAGAAAAGAATGGCCTTTATAAAAATCTCACTGGCTACAGTGATTCATTTCTTTTAATGGGTATACTGTAACTGGGGCTTTTCATACAACATGTGTTTTTTCATTATTTACACAAAACATTCAGGTTTTAGGTCATTCAGAAAAAGTGTTTTACAAAGTGCAAATAATCGGTGCTTCAGTGAAATAAGCTCTTTCATGCCTTAGCTGGCAGAAGACAAACTGGTACAATCTTTCTAGGGGCCATTTCCAAATGAAATGAAGGTATAGAAAATCTTCAAAGTGCACATGTTTTAAACCAATGATTTCATATCTGAGAATTTACTCCAACACAATACTCAAAAACGTTTACAAAGATTTAACAGCAGCAGAATCCTAGCAGCAATAGCAATAGCTAACATGTACTGAACTCTTGTATTTGTCAGGCACTGCTCTGAGTAAACAGAGAAGCAACGTGTGCTGCAGTGAGTGAGCCTTGTAGGAATGAAGGCTCATTCCTTCTTTCCTCTTGAAACACCTAAATGTCCAGAAATAGGAGACTGATCACTGAAACTCTAATCATAGGAAGGACGAAGTCAGCTATCACAACTATGCAGTAAGTATTTATAGATGTAAGGATATGACAAAAACTATCAATAGTGATGTGGTAACAATGTAAGTTTATATTTTATATAAAATAAAATTATATTTTATAAATAAATATAAAACTATATTTTTTCATTTTTCTACATGAACTTGCATTGCTATTACTTATGTGCTATAGAACCAATACATCTTTATGGCTATTTCTTAAAAAATATTTCTAATAATTTCATAAGTTTCCTACAGTATCAGCACATGACCAAGGATAGCCGACCTTGAACAGCATGGACTTAAAACATGCAGGTCCATTTACCTGTGGGCAACAAAACGCATCCAACAGACTATCTGTAGCTCTCGGTATTGACTGGTTAATGGTTAAAATGATGACAGTAAACTATACATATTTTTATGAATCAGAAAGTAACATACTTTGTATCTATTTTGCAAATGTTTTATTGTGGTTATGTGCTTTATTCCTTTAAATAATCAGTTTTCGAGGCTCTAGTTTTAGTTAACATTCTGATTACTTCCTCTAAACAACTTGCCATTAAATCTCTAAGGTACCAAAAAAGATAAGAAAAAATACCAAAAGCCAGATTCTCAGATAGTAAAATCTTGTACTATAATAAAAATAGTCTGATATTGACATAGGAATTGACTGTAGAATGAAATAGTGAGCCTGAAATACTTTCACTGATATATGGGAAATTAACATTGGAAAAAGGTGGAATTTCAACGTAGTGAGAAAAAAGGGAATTTTTTTTAATACACATGAGGTTAAAACAGCTAGTTATTCATCGGAAATAAAATGCAGTTGTCAGATCAATAATTCTTTTAAGAAACCCAATAGCTATAAAGAAAAAGGTAAGACTTTTTCATGATATTAACAATAAAAATTTCCCCATGGAAGAGTACACCATGAACAGAGTCCAACGACAAATAACTCTAATAAAAAATAAGTATAATATATAAAATAAATACATGTTATGTACAGATAGCTCCCACAAATTCATAGGAAAGACACAAACAATCCAATAAAAAAACAGGCCAACAATATGAATAACAAGAGAACAATCCAAAAGGCCAGTACACACACACTAATAGTCATGGAAATAAAGTGGAAATGAGATATGATTTCTTACTGATTAGAATGCAAAGCCTAGTAAAAGCCACTGTGGTCAAAACTGAGGGAAAAAGAGTTCACATTCACAGTGAGTGGAAACATGAATTGTTATGATTAAAAACATATATTGGCTGGGCACGATGGCTCACACCTATAATCCTAGCAGTCTGGGAGGCCAAGGTAGGTGATTGCTTGGTCTCAGGAGTTTGAGCAAGAGTTAGCTCTCATCTCTGCTAAAAATAGAAAAACAAGACAGATGTCATGGTAGGCCTCTGTAGTTCCAGCTACTTGGGAGGCTGAGACAAGAGGATTGCTTAAGCCCAAGAGACTGAGGTTGCTGTGAACTATGATGATGCCATAGTACTCTGCCCAGGGCAACAGATTGAGACTCTGTCTCATAACACAAACCAAAAAACAAAACCAACATGACATATATACCCTTCAACTCAACAGTCTTGCTCTGGGAATCCAGTGTGTAAAATGAAAGCAACAGTGTGGAAGGCTATTTGCATAAGTTAAGTTTATGAAGGTTATGGGAAGACTGCGTGTGTGTGAGGGGGTGGTTTCAGAAAATAGTTAACATAGCAAGACTGAGATTGCTAATCTTACAAAGGCCTGCTTACATGGATGGTATCTGGGAACTTGCTGGTGAATAGTATCCTACACTGATATAAAACTTTTTCTGAGGCTGGGTGTGGTGGCTCCCTTGTATAATCCTAGCACTTGGGGGGCCAAGGAGGGTGGACTGCCTGAGCAAGAGTGAGACCCCATCTCTAAAAATAGCCAGGGGTTGTGGCAGGCACCTGTAATCCCAGCTACTTGGGAGGCTGAGGCAAGAAAGTTTGAGGTTGCTGTGAGCTATGATGCCATAGCACTCTACTGAGGGTGACAAAGTAAGACTGTCTCAACAAACAAACAAACCAAAAAAACTTTTCCTAAGTGTTAAGAGTGGCTTACTGTGTTTAAACTTCTTGTACAAATACAGTTTGTGCTGAATACCTGTCTCCTCTGGGAGTTTGGGATTTGTGTACCTGTTAGGCAGACAGTGCCTAAATGACCAGCTCCCAATAAAAACTTGGAGCACTGAGTATGTAATGAGCTTCCCTGGTGGATGACATTGGCACGTGCTGCCACAGCTCTGCTGGGAGGGAACTCTTGGAAGCGGCTCCTGGGTTCCTTGGGAGCTGGCCCGATGCGCCCTTTCCCTGTACCAACTGTGCTCTGCATCCTTCTGCTACCAATTTTACTCATCGGTGCAACTCTCTGCAGAGTCCCGGGAGTCCTTCTAGTGGACTGCAGGTGAGGGTGGTTGTGGGGACTCTTCACAGAGAGGACAAGAAGAAATGTGGGCAGAGAAGGTAAATGTAGGGGGAAAAAGTAATAAAATATCATAGAAAAAGAGGAAAGTGATCGTAAAATATCTTCATATGAACAATAATCTCATTCACATTATAGTAAATATGCTCAGAAAGATTGTCATAAAGGATGGCCACCACCTCTGGTGAGTCTTCACATTTTCCCTTACAGTTTTCTGTATGGTTTGAATTTGTTTTTCTAATATTTCACTTACATAATCAGAAAAAAGATAAAGCAATTTTTATTTAAAACGCAAATAAAAATCAGTTGTTGGAGATTCCTATTTAAAATAGCAGCTCCCGATGCTCCTTCTCCTGACTTCCCATTAAATTTCTATAAGGATATAGAAAGAGTAAAACCATGAATCGCCATGTGAGATGGCTGATGACCTATTCCCAAAAGCCCAGAGAAATTTCCACTAGCTTTTTTCTTTCTCTCTCTCTTTTTTTGTTTTGTTTGTCTTGCTCTGTTGCCCAGGCTGGAGTGCAGTGGCACAATCACAGGTTACTGAAGCCTCCAACTCTTAAGCTTAAGCAATTCTTCCACCTCAGTCTCTTGAGTAGTTAGGACTAAAAGAACACACCACCATACCCAGCTAATTAAAATGAAAAATTTAAAATTGTTTTTTAGAGAGATGGGGTTTCACTATGTTGCCCTGGTTGGTCAATCTCTCATAAAGGTAGAAAGAAGAAAAATACAGTAACAGATCTGGAACAAACACTCCCCCACACCCCCCCCCCCAACCCACAGTGAAGTACTTAGATCAAGGGAAAAGACTCAAATACATGAAGACAGGGAGGAACAGATGCATGGACACGATTTACTATGGCAGACACAAAACAGAGATCCAACTTGCAAATTGGTAAGCATTCTTGAGAGAGAAAACAGAATTGAACAAAAGCAACTAAAAAAAAAATTAATAGAAGGAAACCATTTGGGGATGAAACAATTTAGTGTTCAGTCTGAAAGCTTCTTCTGAGTTCCAGGTAAAGTAAGTCAAAGAGGCCAACACTAAAAAATAGCTTGGCGATTGGAAGAGAAACTTTTACTATTTGTGTGTGATTTGATCTAGAAAAACTAACAGAATCAAACATTGAATCAAAAAGGGTTTGTTCTGGATCCAGATAAAGCAATATAAGCCAATGTTATTTCTTTGCACTGTGTAAAAAAATAAAAAAAAATTAACAGTAGCAATAAAATCAATCAAATATCTAGGAATTAACCATGATTTTTATATGGCCTTTCTAAGTTTAAAGGTCAATGAAAATGATTTCAATCAGAGGTGTCCAACCTGAGGTGGGCTGTATGCTGACTTTGCAAGGACTTTCTTTTGCTTATCTATGGTGTTGGATCACACGAAAATTATGCATGGACCTTTATTTTGCTAATCAGCTTTTGACCTTTATTTTGCTAATCAGCTTTTGTTAATGTTTGTGTATTTAACGTGTGGCCCAAGACAACTCTTATTCTTCCAATGTAAGGTGGAAAAGGAAAAAGGCTGGATATCCCTGACTTAAATAAACCTATTTTATACTCTTAATAAGATGATTTAATATTATGAAAATTTTAATCTTTTCCAACTAATCTATATATACACTGCTATCCTAATAAAAAAATCATAGTTGAATTTAATGAATTTATTATGTGCATTAAAATGTATATTGCAGAATAAAAGTCTATGTACAGGTTGGTCAACTTTAACAAAAAAGAACAGAGAAGACAGATTTATCTTACAATACACTAAGACATACCTAAAAGCTGTGTGGTGTTAGGACTCAAACTTTACCTTAGAAATGAAAACAATGTAACCTAAATATCTGTGAAAATGAAACTGAAAAATGGAACATACCAGAGAACACAGAGACGGAACATGTGTGTCTGATTTGCAGTGCCGCTTTTATTGTATATTAAGTTCTCGTACACAGACACACATGTTCTGTTGCACTGCAAATCAATGGCCAAAGGACAGACTGTTTAGTAGAGGGCACTGTGCAAACTGGCTTACCATACAGAGAAAAATAAGATGGAGTTCTGCTTATAGGTGTATTCTAAATAAAGATTTAAGTGTGAAAAGTAAAACGATACAGTTCTTAGAGGAAATATAGGGTATCTTTGGGACCTAGAGACCAGGAAAGTCTCTTAAAATTCCAAAGCATAAGGCAAAAAAATTGAAGAATCTGATTATGTCAAAATTAATAATTCTGTTCAACAAAGCATGTTACAGATAAAATTCATTGGATACCTCCAGACTAGGAGAATACAGGGTGTCCATAAAGGTCATGAGCAATTTTACTGTGTTAACTTATTTTAAATTGCACGCAAACTTTATGCCCATCCTGTATGTTTGTTAATGTCCATAATAAATATGAGATTCATGTCTAGAATACTCAAGGCATTTCTGTTAATGAACAAGAAACTCCCAAGTCTAGTAGAAAAATAGGCAAGAGGTATGAACAAATAGTTTACAGAAAAATCCAATAAGCAAACAAGTATTTACCAAGATGTTCAACTTCAAAGGTCATCAGAGAAATGTACAGTCAAACAACTACAGGATATTCTACCTATGAGTCTGACAAAATGCAGGTAGCTGGGTGATACTGGAAGGATGTGGCACTCAGTGACCCGCAGGTACCGAGATACTGGCGGTGCAAACTGGCAGAGTTCTCCAGAAATGGAACTTGGCACTACTTATACGTCTACCCTGTGACCCAGCAACTTTTCTTCTAGGTATATATATTCCAAGGACAACCTCACAGAGTTACATGATTTTTTTACACACATATATAATTTTTTGGAATTAAAATGGTTCATGTGGAACATATGGGTAAGGATGAGAGATACAAAGAAATCCAAGCATTAGTGAATGTGAGGACAAAGAGGTCAAGGGCTGGGGTGTGGGGCAATGACGGGTGAGGGAGGTGGTTTCAAACATCTTGGCAACATTTTTCAGTCACAAAATAAAAAAATCCTTAATGCGTTTAAGCTAGAAAAAAAAAATCCTCACATAGTTTGCTATAAAAGACAGAAAGTAGTAAACTGGTTCAAATAACTCTCCAACTTTAAATACCAGAGACAAAATGTCCTTAGAGTTTTGAACATGAAATAATTTTGAAATTGGGCAGCCAAACACATGAAGGCAACAGAAAACATTTGACGATATACACAGACACACACAAAATATATCATCATCTTTGAACATTTCTTTTTTTTTTTTTTTTTTTTTGAGATGTCTTACTCTGTCGCCCTGGGAAGGGTGCTGTGGCCTCACAGCTCACAGCAACCTCAAACTCTTGGGCCCAGGTCCTCTTGCCTCAGCCTCCCAAGTAGCTGGGACTACAGGCACCCCCCACAATGCCCAGCTAGTTTTTCTATTTTTAGTAGAGATGGGGCGTCACTCCTATTCAGAGTGCTCTCCAACTCCTGAGCTCAGGCAATCCACCCGCCTCAGCCTCCCACAGTGCTAGGATTATAGGTGTGAGCCACCATGCCAGGCCATGAACATTTCTTAAAGAAAATATTCAACAAGTTTTTAAGAACATAAGAGCAAAATCTTATTGTTAAAATATAAAATTACCTTTTGTAGAAAGAGGACAATCCTTACAAGCATCTGGGCACGTTTTTCTTCTAAGGTAAACAACGTTCGGGGTGTTCGAATGAAAATTTTGGTCTTCCCGTAAGCAACATCATCCTGGAAACCATATTGTTCAATCAGTTTCTTGACAGCCTCTTTGTCTGAAGGAAGGTCATGGTTGGGCCAGGTGAATTCAGAGATCATCTTATACCTGGGTGAAAAATGAACAGAACTCATTCTTCTAATGTGAGGCAGAAAAGAAAAACAAAACAACATCTTGGCAAAATAGTAACAATTTCTTTTAGATGCAAAAAAAAAAAAAAGGCCTCAACAAAATGAAACACTTCCTTACGATAGCAACTCTTACTACACTAGGGACTTAATAAAAAGGTTAATAAAAAAACTTATAGCTAGTATCATTCATCAAGAGGAGATCTTGGAAGCATTCTCTTTACAAACAGAAACAAGGCAGGGATGCCTTTATCATGAGTTCTCCTTGACATCATTATAGAGGTCTAGTCAGCAGTGAAACCAATAAATAAATCGGTAGAGTATTTACGAATTTCACATTCAGATTATATTTACTAATTTTTCTTCTAGCACTAGTATGTTTTCATTTTATGCTTAGATCTCTGATCCATTTGGAGTTTATTTTGGTCTATGGTGTGAGGTATGAATCTAGTTTTATCTCTTGACAAATGGCTATCCAGCTATTCCAACGCTATTAAAAAAGTCTATCTTTACTCCCTGCAATTTAATAGGCCACCTTTATCATATACTACATTTTTATATCCACTTTGTTTTTTTTCTGGACTTTTCTAGTCTGTTTCATTGTTCTGTCTGTTCATCTGTGCATCAGTACCATGTGGTTTTAATGTCTTTCCTTTTTCACAGGTTTTTCTGGCTACTTGACAGCTATTTAGCCTTGCATAGGAACTTTAGAATCAAGTTTTAGAGTTACAGGAAAAAAAAAAAGAATCTAGCAAATAAACGGAAAAAACCCAACCCCAGCCCCAAACCCCTAAGAATAGTTTTATTGAGCTGAAACATTAAATTCATTACATTTATATATGGTGTTGAGTTGTCCTAATCAAGGAATTTCTTCCCATTGTTCAAGTCTACTTTTGTACCTTTCAGGAATCTCTGAACGTTTTCTCATAAGGCTTCTCACATTTCCTCTTAAGATAATAGATAACGAAGTAGCAGCTGTTAATTACTGCCCTTAATTACAGTTAATTCCTTCTTGACATCTCTTTTCTCGGTGTCCACAACTGCACACTCTTCCACAGTTTCCTTCTGTCTCCTTGGATAGTCCTTCCCAAACTCATTTTCTAGTTCCTCTGATTCCACTGTATCCTCAATGTTGGAGTGTACCAGTGCTCAGATTAGGGATTCTATGTATACTTTCCCCACATCACCTCATAGTCTAGACCATTTACTTTAAATAATATATTCAAAATACAAAAACAAAACCATGTATATTTGTAAACATATAAAACGTATTTCTCAACTCAGTAATGCATCATCCCTAGTCTAGCCCTCAGTCTGAGCTTTAGACTCACACATCCAATGCTTGCCTAGGTCTCAAGCCACCAGTTATTAAAGCCAGAACTGTGGGAATATTTTTATTCCTTCCCTTTTCTATCATTACTTCTAGTCCATTGTTAAATCCTATTGACTCTACCTCCAAAATACATTCAAAATCTAACACTTTTCCTCATTTCTACTGCTTCAATCCTAATCTAAGCCACCTTCTATTTGCTATAATAGACTAAACTATTCTCCATTTCTTTCTAATCCATTCTGCAAACATCAGATAGAAGAGTTTTCCAAAAAGCTTAAAATCGTCTTTGTCTTTTACTGCTCTCCTCCCTCTTCACTGTCCTTCAGTCACACTGGCTTCTTCAGGGTTCTGTGATGTGGCTGTCCCTTCTTACTCTAGAGGCTTTGCATATGCAGTTCCCACTCCCTGGAATGCATATTACCTAGGCCTTGAAAGGCTAGCTCCTTCTTATCCTTCAGTCTTGTCTTCATCTTCCTACTTCAACAAATCCCCTCTCCCCAATATTCTCTTTAGGGTAGCTAGTTTTGTTTCCTTCTCATGCCATTCATCACAATATTGATCTGTGGCTCCATCTGCTTAATGTCACCTTCCCTCACTGGTCTGTGGGCACCCTAAAGGTGGGGACTTTTGTTCCCTCCATATACCAGGTGCCTATCATGCTGCCTGCCATATTTTGAGGCAATAAATATTTGCAGAACAAATAAAAGAATGCAGGGAAATCATTCAATCTGCTCACTTCTAAGAGAGGCTCAGAAATCAATGCCTTAATATGAAGATAGAGGTAATGTCACCCAATGTCACACGAAAAAAGAGGAATCGGAACCCTCTCAATTTGTTCTAAAAGTATGGTAAGGGTTCACATTTGGCTTATAATATGGGCAGTAATGGTGTGTGTTTAAAGCTTCAGGCATACTGCAGAGGCCGAAACGTTCCTGCAGCCCCAATGCTCTGCTCATGGGGAGGAGTAGAGGTGCTCTGCCTTCCCTCCTGCCAGCAAGGGCATGACCCCAGTTCTCTAGCAAACCAGCATCCTGAACTTGCTAATTAAAACGCTGAACTCATCTGCTTTCTGACAACTAATTTTATTTCCCCAAAGGACGTTAACAGCTTTCAAGGTTATCAGTACATTTAAAAATCTTTCTTTTTCAATGAAAGAAATGAAAATAAAGAAAAGTAACAGGTAAAAATTTAGATTTAAAGCTAAAATTCTTACCAAAAAAAAATCTTCAGAATCTAAGAGCAAAAATGCACTGTAGAAAATATTACTTCTCCTCTCATTATCCCTGAATAATCTGCATAAAATGGGGGTAACACATCTTCCTGATGTGGTTGTCAGTTTTAGTGACTAACTACACTAGGAATGCTTAGAACAGAGCTTTGAACCGACAGGAAACATTTCAAGGTGTTAGCAACTATTTATTACATGTTGAAAACTTCAACACATAAATTAACTTTTTTGCTTTCTAGTCTATCATTATCTATATCCTTTCCCTAAACAAGATAAAAGCTTTCATTTATCTGTATTTTTCACTCCCATTTTAATTTTAGTTACAGATATTACTAAAGACTTTTTTGGTCCTTTTTTTTTTTTTTTTTTTTTTACTTTGTCGCCCTTGGTAGAGTGCTGTGATGTCACATAGCTCATGGCAACCTCAAACTTTCAGGCTCAAGAGGTCATCTTTGCCTCAGCCTCCCAAGTTGCTGGGACTACCAGCACCTGCCACAATGTCCAGCTATTTTTTTTAGAGACAGGTTTCACTCTTGCTGGTCTCAAACTCCTGAGCTCAAGCAATCCACCTGTCTTGGCCTCTGAGAGTGCTAGGATTACAGGCTTTTCTCCCCCCTTACAATCACTATTGGTTCAGATTTAACAAGCAGTTTTACTGATTTATTTGTTCAACATTGCTTTTTGGCATTCCATGTTTCCCTTCTGTCATCATCTTTCTTTTTGCTAAATTACATCCACTAGAAGATTTTTCAGAGAGGGTCTATGAATAATAAACTTTCTGAGCCCAGGATGTCAGAAATGTTTTTACTTTACTCATTCTCTTGAATGGTAATTTAACACAGAACACAATTCTAAGCATAAAGATCATTTCCCTTTACTATGAAGATATCACTTCTTTTTCTACTTGATCAAATGTTGCTCAAGAGAACCCTGAGGTTAGGAATATTCTCATTCCCTAGGAGGTAGTTGGCCATTTTTCTTGGGAGCTATAAATATTTTTAACAATTTAGAAGTGAATAAAATGAATTTACTTTTATTTTCTTATTTATTATTATTGTTTGGGATTCACTGAAGATACAAAGAATTAGGTTGCACTGATTCCATTCGTTAGGTAAAGTCCCTTGACAAAATGAATTCTTCAATTTTTGTTTGATCCATATGCTTGACAGTCAGTGTATTCTTTCAATCTGCAAACTTATGTCTTTTTTCAGTTCAGGCAAATCCCTGGCCATTGCTCTCCTACTGCTTTTCACCTGCTCTCTCTGCTGCCTCCCCTGATGCTCCTGTCAGGTGGGTTTTGCCGCACCTGGATCAACCTTCTATGGGACTGGACTTTTCTTTAATGCTTTTCCATCTCTTTTTCTTTGTGATGAGAGCTGGAAGAGGCCTTCAGCTTGATCTCCCAGACCACTAATTCACTTTTTAATAAAGTTTAGTTTCTCAAAAAGTTTCAAAATTGTAGTTAAATTTACATGACTAAAATGCACACATTTAAATATGCTAATTTAATAAGTTTTGACAAATGTATATGCCCCATCAGGATCCATTACCTCAGAGGGTTTTCTCATTCTGCTTTCCAGTCACACCCCCAACCCAGAGCCTGCCACTGCTCTGATCTGGCTGCTCTTGAACTTCATGTGCAGGGCAGCATTAAGTGTGTGCTCTTTTGTATTTATCTTCTTTGAAGAGCATGGCAGAGATACTCGCCGGGTTGTTCTGCATCGGCAGTGCCCCGTTGTCAGTGCTGATCAGCAGCCATGCACACACACATCAGTTTGTCCACTGACTGCTGTGGATGGACAATTCACTCCACAGTGGGTATAATCAGATTTTCATCTCCTAAATCCCTGGTTTGTTAATAAACAAGTACCTGTTTTTGTTTCTAACTTCATATTCCTATTTTAGGGCTAAAATTCCCTCTTTCATCTCTCTGAGAATATTGAATGGGCTTCTTCAAATTTCCTTCAGTCCTTGGCTCTGATTCCCCTAAGGTAACATTTTCACTTGTTGACCTTATGGGATTTTTTTTTTTTTTTGCTGGTTTACTGGTTCTGGTCTTTCTCAGATGCTTGATGGTCACCTGGTCCTCAGTCACATAGTCTTGCCACACACACAGACACTGGCCTCCCAGGTCTTGGCCAGTATGTCTGCAGTATCTCCTTTTAGGTGCTGAGGTGGTCACGTGTCCTGGCTGTCATGCAACCTCCTGGTGCTGCCGCCGCTACAGTAAGTCCCAGCACAGAGGCTGGGAAGGTTTCTGGATGGCAGCTCAACCCTCAAAGGGAGTCTTTGCTTATAACTACAAGCTTTGGTTACTTTTGGGTTTTCAGACCTGCTTCATATCATTTAGGAGCAACTTATTTTCCACGTTCAATGAGCTTCCATCCCCCTTCTTTATTCCATACTGTGGGCTATGCAGTTACTTTGTTTCAAATTAATGTATTTTGTTTCATTTTGGGAAGCTCTGGAGTGGGATATTTAAGGTTATGCTACTAAGAACATCACGTTTGAAATGTATAGGTTCTTTTAAATCTTATCTATTTTATTTTTACATTTTAAAAGTACATTCTAATTTGTATAGAATCTCTTCCATGTCCCCCAAACAAAAACACACCAAAACCTTCTGAGTTGAAATAAAATAAGTCCCCAAAGACACTACAAGTAGGTAAGATACTTGCTTGCAAAACTTCCTGTCCTCTCCAAATCAAGCATTCTCATTGTTTTTTTATTTCTATCCTCCTCACGGCTTCCTTTCATCTCATGATAAAACATCTTCAGTTCAGCCCCATCCTATAGTTACCTATTCTCAGCTCACTCATTCATTTAGCTTCTGTTCAATATTTTCAACAGGTGACAAAACAAAACAAATTCTATACTGGCTCAACTGCTAGAATTCAATAAGCAGTAACATATGCAGACTAGAAACCTTTACACTACAATAACATGATTTGATACTGTTTGAAATCAAGACTGAGTGAACACATCTCTACTCAGGAAAACATTCCTCCTGGACAGCCTCCATAAGAAAGAAGAGCCAAGTTTAAAGAACTATGTGATTTCAACAAGGAAAAATGGTCAATATTGCGCATAATCTTTGGATCAATATAAAATTAAATTCCAGTTCTCCAGGCTATAATGCTGTAAAGTTTTACTCATTTCAAGAGTCTCCATTTAGTGCAATCTCTTACTTCTATACACATGTAGCTAAACACTTATGGAAATAGACCAATGATGCTGGGCGGTTTCACTCTACATTTGTAACCTCAGATCTTCAACAGGCACTCAGCTCTTCCTGGCAGCAATCCTCTTATATAAACCTGTGCTTTCCCACTCTCCAAGTGAGTACTTTCATTCCCCTCAAAACTCCTCCACTACCTCTTCCAACCTCATTCTCAGACCTTGCCTCACACTTCAGTGAGAAAACAGAAGCCATCAGACAGCAGCATCTTCATCATTACCATAAGTAAAGTTTCAAGACTTCTTGCATCAGAATTCATATTCACCACCTTGTGTCCTCTTGCTGTGGGTGAAGCGTCCCTGCTGCTGACTCAAGCTGACAAACTTTCCACTGGTCTTTGGGTTTCCATCCATTCTTGCCTTTGCAAGGATGTTATTTTAAAATTCTCTCCCTCTCTCCTGTGCCACTGGCTTCTCTTTTTGCTCTGAATCACCCCTTCCGGCACACAAACATTTTCTAGTACTTCCTGACCTGAGCCCAACTCCAGCTACTGCCTCCATTTTTCTCTGCTCTCACACACAGTAAAATTCTCTTGCTATACACAGGCCTCTGACTCCTCACTTCACCCTTCCATTCTGCTCAAGTCAGGCTGCACCCCACTCCTTCTCCTTTGACTTCTACATTGTCCAATCTAATGGTTAAGTTTCTGCTTTTATCCTACTTGACTGCACAGCAACTGCTGACATAGCGCCCGTGTTTTTCTCCCTGAAATGCCATCCTCTCTTCATTTCTGTGCCATAACCCTCTGCTGGTTTTCCTTCCACCTACCTGTTGCTGCTTCTCTTCTCCTTGCTGGTTCTTTCACGTCAGACCACGATCTACACATTCTCATGGACTTCCTCCTCTTCTCTACCAGGGCTGAGAATGTCTATGGAATCTGTACGCTAATGATCAGCCTGAGCAAGAGTTAAGACCCCACCCCCACTCCCCTAAATAGCTGGGCATTGTGACAGGCACCTGTAGTCCCAGCTACTTGGGAGGCTGAGGCAAAAGGATCTCTTGAGCCCAAGAGTTTGAGGTTGCTCTTAGCTATGATGTCACGGTATTCACCTCAGGGCGACTAAGACTGTCTCCAAAACAAAACAAAACAAAACCAAAAACGATTTGTTATCCTTCATTCCTTCCTACTCCAGTTTCATCACATCCAATCCATGAGCAGATCCTGTTAACTTCACTCCCAACATGATCCTGCATCTGCGCAAGGCTCTCATGTCTACAATAACTTGAAGGCACTACCATCAGACCATCTTCCCTGGACGTCTGCAATAGCCTCCCTAAAGGCCTGCCTGATTTCTAGTCATGTGGTGGCCACAGTGATCCCTTCAAGACATCCGCGAGATTACGTCACTCAATGCTTAAAATCTATCAATGAGGGGTTTTTTTTTGTTGTTTTTTTCTTTTCACACTTAGCTCTAATCCAATGGTTCTGTCTGATTATAAGGTGTGATCTGATCACGCCTGATCTGGCCCCTGCCCATTTCTCCCATCTCATCTCACACCACTGCCCCGTTGCTCAGCGTCTTCCAACCACACGGGACCACTGGGCACCTAACACACCACACCTGCTGCTTGCTGCTTATGGTATCACCGCTTCCCTGCTGCTCCTCTGCTCCACCTTCCCTGATCTCTGTGTGGCTGGCTCCTTCCTGTCTTTGTTATCTCCTTACAAACTCTATTATTCACCAACCAATCTAAAGTTTTTTATTTTCCTCATCTTTCTGATTTATATTTTGTGTATTTATTTATTCCTTTTTTGGGTGAAATCTGTAGTCTTGAATATAGGAAATGTTCAATAAGTATTTTTAAATAAATAAGCCATAGCAAGACCTCATCTCTACAAAAAAAAACAGAAAATGCTGGGTGTGGTGGCATATGCTGGTAGCCCTAGCTACTCAGGAGACCAAGGCAGGAGGATCACTTGAGCCCAGAAATTTGAGATTACAGTGACCTATGATTAACGCCATTGCCTTCTAGCCCAGGGTGAAAGAGTGAGACCCTGCCTTAATCAATCTGTCAATAAAACAAAAGAAATAACTGAAAAAAAAATTCTTTTTTGAGACAGAGTCTTACTATGTCACCTTCGGTAGAGTGCCATGGTGTCACAGTTCATAGCAACTTCAAACTCTTGGGCGATTGTCTTGCCTTAGCCTCCCACTAGCGGGGACTACCAGTGCCTGCCACCAACCCTGGCTATTTTTTGTTGCAGTTATCATTGTTTAGCTGGCCTAGACGGGTTTGAACCCACCAGCCTTGGTGTACATGGCTGATGCTGTAAACACTGTGCTATCGGTGCCGAGCCAGAAATAAATAAATGAAATTTAAAGTGTTTTTCTGATTCCCAGTTGTCAACTATCACTATAAGCAATAAATTAATAACAGCAACCATATTTTATATTTATCAAGTGATTATTGTATGTAGGAACTACTCTAAGTGTTTTATATTTAGGTAATCTCATTTAATCCTCTAGTAACTCCTCAAGGTAGTTATTATTGTTATTTTCCTTTTTTTTGAGACAGAGTCTCACTTTGTCACCCTCAGTAGAGTGCAGTTGTGTCACAGCTCACAGCAACCTCAAACTCTTGGACTTAAGAGATTCTCTTGCCTCAGCCTCCCAAGTAGCTGGGACTATAGGCGCCCACCACAACACCCGACTATTTTTTGTTGTTGTTGTTGGTAGTTGTCATTGTTGTTTAGCTGGCCTGGGCCAGGTTCATACTGGGCAGTTGCGGTGTATGTGGCTGACACCCTAGCTGCTGAGCCACAGGTGCTAAGCCTATTATTGTTATTTTCATTTTATTATGGGGAAAATGAGGCATGGAAAGGTTATGTGATTTGCCCGAGGTTATGTGATTTTCGACTAAAACATGTCGAAGCCAGGGTTCAAACTAGGTAGACTGAAGATACCTGGTTTGAATCTTTACATGTTTTGTATTAACCTGGATGGAGTTGAAACACATTCTCCTTAGTAAAGTATCACAAGAATGGAAAAGCAAGCATCTAATGTACTCAATACTAACATGAAGCCAGGAGATGAACTAATACATGCTCACAGTAAGAGAAAAACTCAATTCAATTCAAGATGTGGGGAGGAGGAAGGAGAGCAGGGGAGATGGGAAGAGGGAGGAGGCAGGGAGTGTGTCCACTTAATGGGCACAATGTAAGGGGTATATGGCCCACCAAGATGGGTGTGGGACACAATATAAGAGGGACTCTACCTAACAAATGCAAACACTATAACCTTAATTGTGTTAATCTGAAAAGAAAAAAATAACAGGTAGGCTAATATCAGGGCCTCCATGTTTAACTCCTTAATATTTGATTAATATGACAATTGCTAATACCAGTAATGATAAGAAGCATTAATTATCTATTCTGTGCCAAGAAGCTAGGCTTTTTATTTAGGTAATTTAATCCTCACAGTGCCCTATGCAGTATTATTATACCCACTTTACAGATGCAAAGACAATATCAAAGAAGTTAAATTTTGGCTCACAGTCAAACAGCAAATAGATGGCAGAGCCAGGATTGCAACCCACTGTGACTCCAAATCCATGTTCTGTCTACTATACTATGATGACCATATTTCCCTTAAAAAGACTGAACTTTTTTCCATGGTCCATAAACTATGAACTCAGGGACTCCAGTTGATTCTGGGAAAATCTTTCATATTTGTAGTTTCCATAACTCTTTTTTTTAAAAAATCTCATTCAACAAATATTTACAGATTGCCTAATATGCACTGATGCGCTGTCATGTGCGGGGAAGGCCCATCATTCTCAGTGAGCTGCTAGGCTTCTCTGCCGAGCCTGTTCTTACCTGTGAAGAAATTTCTCATAAGTCTGGCGGAAGGCAAATCCGGCCCGACGCACTCGCACATTTTCCAGGAGCCCGAGATACTCCACTTGATGCCGGCAGCGTTCCTCATCAAATATCTGTGGTGACTTCTTGTCATTGGGTTTGATGCAACGTACATAGTATGGTTCCTGAAGGAATATGATAAGTCAGCAGATGATAAGATACACTGCAGAAAATTCCTAGACTGGGGACACTGACATGCAATCAGTGTTAACTGTGTCGAGTGAAACTCAGGGCCTCTAATTTCTCAGGCATACACAGTGAGTAAGGTAGTCATTCTTCCTTTCTCTTCAATTCAAGATTAGAAGTTCTCATGCATTCAGCTAAATTTTTGTCGTATTATATTTTAGGCTTCATCAGGAAGAGTAGAAAAGGGATAAAATGAGGAAGTAAATAACTGAGACACTTAACCCTGAGTTTTTTTGTATGTATGAAAACATGGCTAAAGTAATTGAAGGAGTGATTTAATAGACAAAGGCAGCAGCGGTAGGAAAGATCAGATGGGATGCAGAATGTAAAACACTAAGGTTATGGTACACAGTGCTGCTTTAGTGCCAAACATCATCATCATCACCATCATCATCATTATTGGATTATTCTGTGCTTTTGAAAAAGAGATTAAACTTCAAGGGCAAGAAGAAAAGTTATAAGGAGGCAGCAGTGATTCTATGAAGGAGCCCAGCTACAAATTCCTCCCTCTGTGCCAACTCAGTTTTGTATCATGCATTAGATCATAGCTCCTTTTAAATATAATACCATGCTTGGTGTGGAGCCTAGCACACACAAGATAAAGAATAAATTATCACTGGATGAATCAGAGAGGTCAAATGTATTCTATTTATAAGCACAGAAAGTTTCTTCTCTTCTCTGAATCTGTTATTTATCAATACACAAATGCACTTTAATTAAGATATAGAATCCTCTGTAGTTAAATCAGGCAGTTGTGAGGCCACTGAGGACCAGAGGCAGAAAGAAGTAATAATTAATGAATGAGAGATTTGAAGAATGTAAATTTACTTGCATTTTGAACAGAGTAACAGTTCTCAACACCTAAAAAAGAAACTCTAGTTGGATATTTATCATGCTGGAGCAGTGGTTCTCAGCCTTCTTAATGCCTCCTAAAGCTGTGATCCTTTAATACAGTCCCTCAGGTTGTGGTGACCCAACCACAACATTATTTTTGTTGCTACTTCACAACTGTAATTTTGCTACTGTTATGTATGAATCGTAATGTAAATATCTGGTATACAGAATGCATTTTCATTGTTACAAAGGGGTCATGACCCACAGGTTGAAAACTGCTGTGCTAGATGAGAAAAAGTAATGTTGACTTCTTCTTTTACCTTTTCTTTTTTTTTTTTGAGTCAGAGTCTCACTTGGTTGCCTAGGCTAGGGTGCCAAGGCATCAGCCCAGCTCAAAGCAACCTCCAACTCCAGGGCTCAAGCAATCCTCCTGCCTCAGCTTCCAGAGTAGCTGGAACTACAGGTGCCTACCACAATGCCCAGCAAGGGATGATTTCTTCCTTTTCCTAAGTCCTGCTGTATTAAGTTTCCTATTGTGGCTATAACAGATTATCACAGATTTAGCAGCTTCAAATAACACAAGTTTATTACCTTACATTTCTGGAGGTTGGAAGTCTGAACTGGGGTTCACTAGGCCAAAAGCACAGGACTCAGAGGAAAACCCATTTTCTTTTATTTTCCACCTTTTACAGGCTGCCCACATTCCTTGGCTTATAGCCACCTTCTATCTTCAAAGCCAGCTATGGCCAGTTAAGTCTTTCTCATGATGTCATCTCCCTGGTTCTGATTTTTCTGCCTCCTTTCTCCCCACTAAAGACTCTTATGATAAAACTGGGCCCACTTGTAACATATCCGCATGTGTAGGCATCCCCTGTGGCTATGGTATAATAATATTTAAACACATATATATATATATACATATAGTCTTTCCCCCTGGTTTCTAGCATAGAGCTTCAAAAGCCTTTGGAATTTCTCTGGCTACAGAAGTGTTTTTTCTATACTAATGAGGTGGCTCAAGGCCAGGCCCCTAGATACCTTAAAATGGGAGCTGGTCACCAAAAAACCTCCCTACGATCAGAGAGCTGGAGCTTTCAGCTGATTGACCTCTGGGGAGATCAGGAGGACTGGAGATCTAGTTTAATCATGTGGTCAATGATTTAATCAATCATGCATAATCAAACTCTGATGAAAAACAAAATAAAACTAAACTAAAGACACTGAGGCTAGGCTAGGGTGACCAGATTCTAACATCTGTAAGGCAGGACAACAGGGCGGCGGCGGGGGCGGGGGAGGAGCGGGGGCGTGGGGCAGGGGATGGCACAGGGCAGGGCCTGACAACAAGGCAAACTTTGATAAGCAGTTCTTGATAATCACTTCTCAGCAATTATTTATTAAAGTTTAACATTATAAAATTAACAAACATAACATAAAACTCATATTCTGGCGAAATAGCCATATGGCGGCCGAAAACTATATATTCCCTTCTTGTTCTCCAGCCTGTTCGTGCATTCTTTCTAAAAATCGGGACTTTTTAAAAATGCTGTGGGACGTGGGACAAATTGTTGAAAAGCGGGACTGTCCCGCAAAATCAGGACGTCTGGTCACCCTAGGCTAGGAGGAGCTTCCTGGTTGGTGGATGTACCAATGTGCTGGGAGGATGATGCTCATCCATTTCCATAGGGAGCAAAGCTCCTGCCCTCCTGCCTTCCAGACCTTGCCACCCTATATATCTCTTTGGCTGGCTGTTTATTTGAATCCTTTAGAATTAAACTGTGTAAGTATAGCATTTTCCTGAGTAATCTGAATCATACTAGTGAATTACTGAACTTAAAGGGAGTTCATGAGAGCCTTCAAATTTGTACCCAAATTGTACAGAGTTTCAAGTGTCCTGGGGATCCAACTTGCAACTGGTGCTTCTAAAATCAAGGGCAGTCTTGCTTGAAACCTATCCTTTAACTCAGGGTAGTCAATGTCAGAAGTGAATTGAACTACAGGACACCCAGCTGATGCCAAAAAGTTGGCACTGCACTGTAGGGGTCACGATTGTGCCCAGCACACCTGCTCTTTTTTATCTAGTCATCTATGGGAGAATGGAAAACAGGAACAGAATATTCTGCAGCACCTTCCAGGAAGTGGTGGATCCTTGAATCTGGACTGGCTTTGTGAAGTGCTTTAACCAACAAAATGTGGCAGAACTGATATAGGGTTACTTCTGGAGACTCCTCCCGGAGAGGCTCTGCCCTCTGAGATCACTTCTTCCCAGGAGTGAAGAAGCCCATGACTAAAGACTATATGAAGCCAGGTGTCCAGTCGTCCAGACACGGCACTGAGTGGGATCATCTTAGTCCATCGGCCCAGCTAGCTGCAGCTGCTTTGTGAGTCCAGCAGAACTGCCCAGTCAACCCCTTGAATCAGGAGAAATGATAAACTATTGTGCCAGCAAGCACCACATTTTAGAATGATTTGTTATGGATTGATGGATAACTGATATCTCTTCCCCTATTCTGGAATATCAGCCCTTGGATTAGATACTAAACTTTGATATATTAAAATCAGAAGACCAATATTATTATAAAGCACAAGCAGAATCCTTTATATAAATTTTTACTTTATAAAAAATAATGATCAAATACTAAATCAGTAATGGTTTTTATATAGAGTATTTATATTGTGGGGTAGTTGTAGCTCACTTTTAAAAAGGGTTTATATTAATAATAGTAAATTTAAAATAAACTTAATAGGATGGAGAAGTGAGGGCTACAGCACTGCTTCCTTGAAGATTTTCTATGGGTTTCCTTGGATAGAGTGCCTTTGATTGCTTGGTGAAAAACTAAGAAAAGTGGCATGGAGGATGGTAACATCAAAATGCTACTACATCCACCCGCACGTTTTGGTACTGCGATAATAGAATAAGCATTGTGCAGAATTAGGATAGTTGGGTATTAGTTGTTTTGCTATCAACTAGCAATGATAAAGTCTCTCCAGACTTAATTAGCTAATTTATGAAATGAGAATATTAGGGCTCTCAGTTTGAGTAATGACAGACTAGGGAATGGAAACTGACACTCGGGCTGGGGATAACTAGAAGAGGTAAAGACAACACATAAAACATTTGCCTGAAGACACTGGAGAGCTAACAAGACAAGGGAGAATCACTGGGCCAGAATCCAGGAGAGGAGGAAGCCACAGAGGAGAGCTCAGGTTTGACACTGCCTTTTTCCTGAGGGGATCTGCCAGCTCCAGAGGAGAGGGGCATGGTCTGAGTAGTAGTTTTGACAGCTTCAGGAGACCAGTGGGCAGGGTGGGGATTAGGGCCTGAAAAAGAGGAGCCATGGGTAAATGCCTCTCTCTGGGATCCTGCCACTAGGAATCAGAGTGAACCAGAAGTAGGCAGTCCTTCACAGTGACCAGAGTTCAGCTTTGACTTCCTTCAGAGCTTAAAACTAGAAGATCTAATTTGGAATATTATTGCTCCTAGGTGCCTAAAAGAAGTAAAACATACTATCCCTGCAGAATAATGACATAAACTTGGGCCTCCAAGTATTTCTATAAATGATTCTACAAATATACCATTTGCAACAAACTAAAAAATAACCAGAAATATAAGGAGCCAAGATAACATGAATTAGGAACAGCAAAATAACACATAAAATCAACAGACCCTTCCCAAAGCAATCTACAGATTCAATGTAATCCCCATTAAAATACCAACATATTTTCAAGATTTGGAAAAAATAGTTCTTCATTTTGTATGGAACCAGATAAAATCCTGTATAGCCAAAGCAATTCTTAGTAATAAAAACATGACTGGGGGCATCAGCCTACCAGACTTCAGGCTCTACTACAAGGCCATAGTGAACAAAATAGCATGGTATTGGCATAAAAATAGACAGAGACATTTGTAAATGAATAGAAAACCATGAGATGAAACTAACATCTTATAGCCGCCTGATCTTTGATAAACCAAACAAGAACATACACTGGAGAAAAGAACAGTTTTTAAATATTCTATTACTGGCTCGGTGCCTGTGGCTCAATCGGCTAAGGCGCCAGCCACGTACACCTAAAGTGGCAGGTTCGAATCCCCAGCCCGGACCCGCCAAACAACAATGATGGCTGCAACCAAAAAATGGCTGGGCGTTGTGGTGGGCGCCTGTGGTCCCAGCTACTTGGGAGGCGGATGCAGGAGACCTGCTTGAGCCCAGGAGTTGGAGGTTGCTATGAGCTGTGATGTCATGGCACTCTACCCAGGGGGATAGCTTGAGGCTCCGTCTCAAAAAAAAAAAAAAAATATATATATATATATATATATGTTCTATTACTATAGTTTTGTACTAAATGCTATTCCTATTCAACAAATGGTACTGGGAGAGCTGGATAACCACATGTAAAAGACTGAAACCGGCTTCATACATTTCACAACTTACAAAAATTGATTCAAGATGGATAAAAGATTTAAATCTAAGGCATGAAACAATAAAAATCCTTGAAGAAAGTGTGGAGAAAACACTTGAAGGTGTCAGCCTGGGGAAAGACTTTATGAAGAAGACTTCTGTGGCCACTGCAACAACAAAAATAAATAAATGGGACTTAATTAAACCCAAAAGCTTCTGTACAGCTAAGGAGACAACAACCAAAGCAAATGGACAAACTTTAGAATGGGAAAAGATATTTGCATATTATGAATTGAACAAAGCCTTGAAAGGTCCAGTGAGTTGGTCTAAGCAACTGGAATTCTAAAGGAGGGGAGACAGAATGGGCAAAAGAAACATTAGAAGAGAGAATAGCCAAGAATTTGCTAAAATTGATGAAAAACATTAAATACAAATTAAAGAAGTCTTACAAACTCTAAGCAGATTAAAAAGAATCCACACCTAGGCACATCATAGTAAAACTGCCAAAAATCAAAGGAAAGCAGCCATACACACAAAAATTACCTTCAGGAGCAAAAAGTAGACTGACGGCTCATTTCTCAAGAGAATCTATGGATTCCAGGAAACAAAGGAATCTTATGTTTGAGGTGCTGAAAGATATTGTCAATTTAGATTTCACAATGAGCAAAAATATTTTTCAAGAATGAAAAGAGTACAGATGGCTCAGCGCCCATACAGTGGTTATGGTGCTGGCCACATACACCCAGGCTGGTGGGTTTGAACCCAGCCTAGCTAAACAACAATGACAACTGCAACAAAAAAAATAACTGGGTGTTGTGGTAGGCACCTGTAGTCCCAGCTACTTGGGAGGCTGAAGCAAGAGAATCTCTTGAGTCCAAGAGTTTGATGTTGCTGTGAGCTGTGATGCCATGGCACTCCACTGAGGGTGACACAGTGAGACTCTGTCTCAAAAAAGAGTATAGAAATGTTTTTTGGTAAACAAAAACAAGAAGATTTTTCACCATCAGATCTCAAATATAATAGAGTGAAATTCAGGTAGAAGAAAATGATCCCAGATGAAAGGTCAGTGATACAAGTGGAAAAAAGAAAGACTAAATGAGTGTATAAATACACATGGATATTGACTATCTGTGTGCGTGAGTGACATATAATTAAAATATATGACCCAAATAGCACATAAGTTAGGTAGGAGGTAAATGGAATTAAAATGTTTTATTGGCTTTGCTTTGTCAAGGAAGGAGGTAAAAGTAGCAAATAATATTAGATTTTCGTATTTAGGAATAATAGTGTAGTAAGTCAAGTTAACCACTAAAATGATATGATGATGTAAATCTTCCAAAATAATACAGGGAATAAATAGAATAAAAAGTAGTTATAACAGTGGAGGTGGGGAAAGGGTGCTTTCTTAAGTACAACTAAACTTTGTGACACAAAAGACTCACAGGCCACATTTGGCACCAATCCCCTGAGAAAGGCAAGAACACAGCTTGCAGCAGGCTGTCAGTGTCCTTGTCACAGTCCACTGAACAGTCAGGTGATAGCTCACATGCAAGGAAATGAGATTCCCGCAGGAGAGGTGTGGGAGGTGTGGGAGCTCTTGGCTTAGAATCCTCATGCCCCACAGGAGCCAATACTTCTTAAAACAACTCTGAAGACATAGATTTCAGGGTCCCTGCAAAGGACATGCTTAACACACAGTTGTTGAGCTCAGGCAAACCCAAAGTATGTTATCCTCACCAGACGGTTATCATTTTCCTAATATAGATGCACTTTACCAACAGGGTAATTTTTTACCATGAGTGATGTTGCTTAGTGATATAGTTGATCTATATTTTACTAGGTTACCAGGGGAACAGAGCTTGAAATTTAACTGAGGTTGTCAAGCAGAAGTAATAGTTTTATCTTTTGCCCACAATAATCAATCTAAAAGGTTAGAAAGGAAAGAAAAAGAAATACAAAAGAGTCACATAGAAAGCATTAATGAGATGGAGTTAAATGTAAGCTACAGTAACTACATTAGAAGCAAATGGACTAAATGATGTATTTGATAAATAAAAATTATCAGAATAGAGTAATATTACTTATGAGAGACATACCTGAAACATAAAGATACAGAAAGATTGAAAGTAAAAAGATGAAAAAGATATACCATGCAAACTCTAGTCAAAAGAAAAGCTGGCATAGTTATATTCATGCAAGGAAGATTTCAAGGCAAAAAGCAATATGGAAATAAAGGGAGATGTTTCATAATGATAAATGACTCAAACACCATGAAGATAACAGCAGTTCTAATTTGAATGAGCTTAATATATCTTCTATATATTTAAAGAAAAAAAGCGAAGGTACGATGAGGACTAGTAGACAAATTCAAAATCAAAGTAGATTTTAACATACCTTTCAACATTGACAAAACAAAGAAATTAGCAAGAAAACAGAAAAGTTGGGACAACATGATTCACAAACTTTACCTAATGAACTTGTATAGAATACTCAATGTAAGTTATTTTTAAATACAAACAAAACATATACATGAAGCAAATCTAGCACATTTCCAAGTATTAGCTAGAAATCAAAAGCAAAAAGATAATTAGAAAACCCTGTATGTTTGAAAGTTATTAGAAGAAATATACTTCTAAATAACCCTTAGGTCAAAAAGAAAATTACAACATGAATTAAAAAATTTTTGGGACTGAATAATTAGTAAAATTATGTGGATAAGCCAATCTTAATATAAGGAAAGCATCACCTGAGTAGTATAAGTTACTTTACTAAACAGAAAGCAGTCGAACGGAATTTTACCAGGATTGAGTGATTATGTGTAAAAGTGGTAACAATGGCTGAGACAATGATGACCAACCAAGGGGTTGGGGGAAGCCTTTTCATCCTGTTTAGAAATGTAAGTTTTCAGGTAAGGAAATTTAGTAGAAATACTTTCTCTCTAATCAGTATTCTGTCTCAATTTATAAATGCCACCTCCTCTCTCCTTTATAAATATCCAGACTGACTCAGCCTAAGAAATCTTAAAATTGGCAAATTCTGAGTTTTTATAAAGGTTAATTTGCAAAAGTGCATAGGGATCTTATTCTCTTGAACTTTTAAACTTGTCTTTCCCTATATTTTATGTGAAAAACATCCTTTATGAAAGTACACTAATCAGTATGTATATTAATTGGAAGGCCTTATTTAGATATATCTATTTAACCTGCTTTGAATGCTGTCACGCAGAGTCAAGGCAAATTCAAGCTTATTTAATAATTTAACCATCTGCTTATGGTACTTCATTAGGTAACAAAAGGTATATGAAATTAATAGAACCCATTTTCTGTATTCAGAAGATTTATAATCTAGGTGGGGAGCCAAGATGTGCCCCTAAAATACTATGTGGTGGAGAGCACATGTGGTGAGAACTGATGGAGTCAGTCAGGCTGGGGCCAGCATGACATGGTGGGTCTGGCTGTGTTAGGTCCTACATGACTTTATCTCCTGTTCCCAGTTTTTACTGTTTTGTAAATTTAACTCCCACCCTAAAGATGTTCATCTTGAGTAGTTTAGGAAGATTGATTTAGGAAATTAACTTTTGAGTTAGAAATGTTGTAATAGGTCACTGAGTTGTGCTGATCATTTAAAATAAGAGTTAATACGGTCTTTGCTTCAAACGTTTATATATATAACTGATTTTGGAAATAGAAGAACACAACAGTCTTGGGAGAGGCTATTCTCACTGCTGTCCAGAATTCCTGGTCTTCTGACAAAGTCTGGTGCACCTACTCCGTCTCTGCATATTGACTGACAGTGACAAGTGGCTGGACCCTCTTCGTCTGGTAACACTCAGAGGTGATGGAAAACTAGGTAATGCACATCAACCTAAGGTGCTAGACAAAATATGGGGGAAAGGCCTTCTTAAACTCATCATAGACCTAAAAAGACAGTGTGGAATACCTGGCCAGGACTAGAATCCAAAGGAGTAAGGCCACCCTTCAGGGCTGCGTTTGTCCTAGGAGCTACTGTTGATCTGAAAGGCAGTCACAAGGCTGAGCAGAGCTTCCGACCACTGTGGGGCTAAGCGGATGAAGTAGGAACCTGAGGCTTTGGATGAAGGGCTGTGCTCTGGTCTCTAATCAGAAATAACTAAACCCGGGAGTTAAAAGTGAACGGGAAACAACTTGGCCTTTTTGGAGACGGCAACCCACTACTGACCTACTAGAGGTCTTAAAATGACCCCAGACTATCAGAATTTGTACCAGAATTTGTCTGGTACAAACTTTTGCCTTCAACTTCTCTACTTCCTTATGCTTAGATGTCACTAACAAACAGTATCTATATGAATTCTTATTCTTAAATCTGATTTAACATTTTTTTACCCATTTGCATTCAATGTAGTTACTAATACATCTGGGTTTACTTCTAACACTTTAATTTGCCTCATTTCCCACATTCTTTGGTCATCTCTTTCCTGTGTTTTTTATGGAAGAGGAAGATTCTGTTTTCTTACTTTGCCCCTCCCCCACTAGTTTGGCAATCATAATCTCTATTTCTACTCTTTTCAATGCTCACACTGAGAAATTTTCAAAGGATTTTTTAACTCATTAGAATTGAAAGTTAAACAATGCTTTTATTCTTTTCCTGAATAACTAATGGCCTTAAAACATTTGAATTACAATTATAACCACCCTTCCAACTTATAGGCCATTATTCTCATATTGTTTAATTCTAATTTATATTTTTCATTTCACAAAATATTGTTTCACAGAGTGAGTTTATTTATATGTACTGGGGCCTGGCACGGTGGCTCACGGCTGTAATCCTAGCACTCTGGGAGGCCAAGGTGGGTGGACTGTCTGAGCCTACGGATTCCAGACCAGCCTGAGCAAGAGCAGTACCCTCTACCTCTAAAAATAGCCGGGCATTGTGGTAGGCGCCTGTAATCCCAGCCACTTGGGAGGCTAAGGCAAGAGAATCACTTGAGCCCAAGAGTTTGAGGTTACTGTGAGCTATGACATCATAGCACCCTATTGAGGGTGACAGAGTAGGACTCTCAAAAAAACAAAAAAACAAAAATAGGCTCTTTTCTTTTTGTATTTGAGAATTTCACTTAGTATGCTCTTTCTACTGCCTAAAATACGTCCTTTAGAATTTCCTTTATTTAGGTTCTCATGTTAGTAAACTCCCTCAATTTTTGTTTTTCAGAAAGATTCTTTCTTGTGCTTTTGTTCTTGAAAAATCTATTCCCTGGGGATAGCATTTTCCTTTGCAGTTATTTTCTCTCAGCCTAATTGTCATTCCTTTGACATTAATCTGTCTTTTCTCTGGCTGCTTTTTAAGATATTTTATCTTTCATGTTTTAGGATTTCACCACGTGTCTACATGTACATTTCTTTTAATTTTTCCAACTTAGGACACACTGGACCTCCTGACTGAGTAGAGATTTTCAAATATTCTTTTTTTTTTTTTTGAGACGGAGCCTCAAGCTATCCCCCTGGGTAGAGTGCCATGGCATCACAGCTCATAGCAACCTCCAACTCCTGGGCTCAAGTGAGTCTCCTGCCTCCACCTCCCAAGTAGCTGGGACCACAGG
>CAUYQV010195223.1:0-19069 GCA_963574575.1 Galagoides demidoff
GTGGTCCCAGCTACTTGGGAGACGGAGGCAGGAGACTCGTTTGAGCCCAGGAGTTGGAGGTTGCTATGAGCTGTGATGCCATGGCACTCTACCCAGGGGGATAGCTTGAGGCTCCGTCTCAAAAAAAAAAAAAAAAAGAAATGAGGTTTCACTCTTGGTCAGGCTGGTCTTGAACTCCTGAGCTCAAGCATTCCACCTACCTCAGCCTCCCAGAGTACTAGGATCACAGGCGTGAGCCACTGTGCCTGGCCTCCACTTCCCAGTCTGTGTTGTCCTGATTCTCAGACACATTTACCTCATGCAAGATGGCTGCAGCAGCTCCAGACCTTATACTGTCTCAGTTTCCTACTCAGCACAGAAGAAAGAAATAGAGCTCCTCTCCCTCGATGCCCTGGGCCTGGATCTCACTGAGTTGAATTAGGTCATCCCTGAAGGCACCAGTGAAACTGGATGGAATTGGATGGAATGTGCTGATGGGTTTAGATCAGTCAAAGCCCAATCTATATTGGCTGAGGAGGAGGGAGGTTGGTTCCCCAAAAGAACTCTGGGACCTAGATCTCACCCTTGCCTCAGCTGCCACCAATAGGACTTTCATCAGCCTCCACTCCTTGGTTCCCTTCCTTTCTTGGGTCCTCATCTGTAACTTGGGCATCTTCATAGGACAGACCTCCATAGGTCACAAGGATCAATAGAGCCTGGAGCATGGTGAAGACTCCATGAGTGAGAACAAAAGTCATCCAGGTCCATCCTCACCCTCTACGTCCCTCCATCTGGTGCATGTGACATGTAGGTCATGTATCCATTCTTGGGACTTCCTCTGTCAGTCTTTTTGACTCATCTGTCTCGTGGCTCTCCTCTTCCTCCTCCCTCTAAAGCCCTCCTTCCCAGCTGTCTTCCTGGGTTCCTCATCCCTTCAATAAGGGGCTTGCCAGGGCTTGATCCCAAGCCCACTGCTCTCCCTGCAGTTCCTAATGCTCACAAAGGTGAGGCTGGCTCCATCTTTCCTAGGAGTCCTCTCTCCTGAGCATCCAGCCCATGGATCCAGCTGCTTGCTGGACAAGCCCACAAGGTGCCAAGGTCACCTCCAACACCATAGGGCCAAAAGGGAATTCAGCTTCCTATAAGGATTTATGACCTCATAAATTCCTTTTTGTTCAAGACACTTTGGGTTGGATTTTCTGTTGTTTACAACCCAAGCATCCTAATTTACCTAATGAAAACCTTCCTGGTGAATTTGCTTATGCGGTTCTCTCAGCTGGGCACATTCTGTCATCACTTTGTGCCTAACTCTCCCTCCCTCTGTGAGGCTTCATTCAAATGGCAGGTTCTTGAGGACCACACCTGGGCTTCTGGGATCCCATTGTGCCTGCAGTGTCTCTAGCATTGCTCTTTCTACATGGTCTTATAAATGCCCACTTTTGTGATTGTCCCCCACACTTGGGAGCCATTTCCAATGCTGCCTAGTGCCTTAGACCTCCCTGGAACTCTGTTTTCTGAGTGCCCCAATCTGCCAGCCTTTAGGCTAGGGATCTGTCACATACACCCTAAAAGCAGTAGGTTTCCTATGGCCCACATTTCCTCCTCTGCAAGGCCTTACCCACGAGATTGGTTGCTTCCAAGTTTTATCAACCCAGCCTGGCCCAGACTTGCCACTGCTGTTGAGTGTCACATAGGAACAGCCACTGTGGTATAATCAGAACCTCCAGCTCATCCTGCCAGTCTGCCTTCTGAAGACCCAGAAGGCCTCACACCAGGCCCAAGTTAGGATACTCAGCCTTCTAGAAGGTCACATGGGTCAAGGCCAGGCCATTATCCACACAGCTGTCCATAAAGTATTTAAAAATAACAATCATCTCTATTCCTTTCATCAGCTCTGTCAGTCCATTCTCATTCCAGTTAGGGAACTTCTAGACTCTGCATCATGAAACCTAAAAATAAAAACCTAAGCTCCTCACTGACTGAATGGACTCCCTGGCCAAGGGAATCCCAGAAAAACATTAAAACTCAATTCCTGGCCTGAAGGAAAGGGAAGTCAGGCATACTTCCCTACACTCTCTTCCTTTTGGAGTTTTTTTGGTTTGTTTGTTTTGAGACAGAGTCTCACTCTGTCGTCCTGTTAGAGTGCTCTGGTGTCATAGCTCACAGCAACCTGAAATTCTTGAAGAGATCTTCTCACTTTTCCTATCTACTTTTAGTAGAAATGGGATCTTGCTCTTACTCAGGCTGGTCTTGAACTCCTGACCTCAAGCAATCCACCAGCCTTGGGCTCTCAAGTGCTAGGATTTCAGGTGTGAGTCACCCCACCCAATTGTGATTCCAGGTCTTTCGACAAAGCTTTACTTCTTTAACCATATATAAATCCAAAGATCTGTGAACCCACCTAAAACCCGTAAGTCCTCTACTTTGAGATGTCCTGACTTTTGGGGCCACATCAATGTATACCTTACATGTATTGATTCATGATTTTACCTGCAATTCCTGTCTCCTAAAAGGTGTAAAAGCAAACTGCATCCTGATCACCCGGGGCACATTTTCGAGGACCTCTTGAGTAACTCTTTCTTGAGTTACGTTCCCTAGACCAATGGTCACTCATATTCAGGATACACTTCTTTAAATTATCTTACAGAGTTTGAGTTTTCTTCTGCTAACAACTATTTGGTTCCATAATACAAATGTTGGCCAAGGCCTAGGGTAAGGTTGGGGGTGGGAGGAAGAAGAGATGATATTCTTGAGATTTTTAGAAGGCAGAGAATTCCCTAATTTGACTGTTCCAGTTTGTTGTGACCACTTCCTGGGGCAGAGGGCTTCGAAGAGGACACTCAATTCTACAAATCTTCTAAAGGGTCAGCTTGATTTCTAGCACTTAAAGCAACCTCAGTAGGATGCTTAGGAAGGACTTTTGATTCTGTAAATCACTTCTGATATCAGGAAGCCCCCCGCTAATGTAGTTATACCTGTGACCCCCCCCCCTGTGGAAATTTGTCCTTCTGGTTCTGATACCCACCAATCCCACCAACCATTCCATGCCACCCCCTTTATGGCCTTTCAACCCCATCTTGTACTCAATTTTTGACTGCTTACAGCATGGCAGGCCCTGAGGAGGACATGGAAATGAGTGAGATACTCTCATTTTCTACTCTCTAGGAGCCCAGGATCATTTGGGAGTGGCCAGGGTCTGTTGACCTTGGCACTATAGACTTTGTGGGCCAGGTCAGTCTTTGGAGTGGGGCTGTCCTGTGCATTGCAGAGTGTTCCACAGCATCTCTGGCCTCTGCCCATTAGATACCAGTAGCATCCATGCCTCTCAAATGTGGCAACCAAAAAAAGTCTCTAGACATTGCTAAATATTCCCTGCGATGCAAAATTACTGGAATGGGAAACAGATAATTGAGCTCCTAGTGTGGCCACAATGGGTATTTTGCAAATATGATCTCATCCTATCCTGTGAGGTGGCTACTAGTGGCCACAGGGGCATCATCTTTTTCCTAGGGAACTGAGTAGTCTTCAGAGGGGGACTTCCATTCTCCATCCTGCAAGATTTGAGGTGAGGAGCCCAAGATCTACAGGGATCAAGGGCATAAGTTGCTTTAAAACACATAGTAGTATTTAGGACTTGGGCTCTGAGCCCTTCTCATTGTGCTGTGCTGCCTCCTAGTGGGAGGGTGGAGGCCATCAGTAACCAGCGTCCTGGCTGGCTTGCTTCCTCCTGCCTTTCCTCTTCTCACTGGACACCATAAAGGATTTGAAGCAGTTTATGCAAATACATAGCACAAAAATGAAAAAGCAAACGTATAAAAATTGAATCATGTGGCTGGGCGTGGTGGCTCATGCCTATAATTCCAACACTTTGGAAGACCAAGGTAGGAGGATTGCTTCAGCCCAAGAGTTTGAAGTTGGAGCGAGCTATGATCCTGCCACTGCACTTCAGCTGGGGGAGACAGAACAAGATCCTGTCTCAAAAAAAGAAAACAAATTAGAATTAAGGAGCACCATAAAGATGAAAGAAAACCAAATCTAGGAAATAACCCAAAAGGAAACAGGCAATGCTAGGCGAACACCAAAATGTCGATGGCGTGCAGAAGTAAAGGACGTGACCTTGTCGGTCCCTTTGCAAATGAGGAATGAGAGTCCCAGAACTTGTACAGGAGGTGGCTGAGCTTTGAGGATGATCACTAACGGAAGGCACCTCTGGAATGTCTGTCTTGCTCCACGACAGAGGGGGTATATTTTCCTCCGCTCTGGCTGTAGTTACAAATCCTCACTGAATCGTACTAACCTGATATGCCCACCATAACTCACCCTTTCTTGGATGACCTGTGTCCCAGGCCTCTAACTTGCATTATCATCAGTAGTGCCTATTAATATCCGCTCTACTGGCATCTGCCTGTCTCCAAGCAGTCAGCCAACCCCAGGGGATCCTGCCCCCTGGAAGACCCAGGCAGCCACCCTTTTTATTTAGGTCCCTGCCTGCCTCCCTGAGGATGGAAATCCACCTGCCTACACGTCAGTGAGAGTATTGCCAGGCGGTGTTGTCAACGCCCTTAGAAGTCACTACGCATAGTCCAGGGATGGTTCCAGGTTTTGCCTTACTGACCTGAGAAGAGGGGCCTCAGGCCTGCTTCCTGCTGGCTGCTCTTCTGACTGTGGTGCCCAGTGGTGTTTGCAGAGGGTTCCTGCCAAAATCCACTCCTTCAGTATGTGGGGAGGAAAAGCTGTTTTGCCAGCAGCTAGTGTGAGGGCATCTCAGACTCTAAGAACCAAGGAAAGGACCAAGAGCATGTACAAACGTCATACCTCATCACATCTAAATCACACTCTGGGGCTTCCCAAGCACTGTCCCTCCTCTGTAATATATTTCATCTCAATCCCTGGTGTTGCGTCCGCCCTCAGCCTTGGACATGCCAAAATCATTCCTTCCTTTCTCTTCTTCCAATCTATTCTCCACACAAGATTCACAGCAGCCCAGATGAGCTTTTGTGCAATTAGGAAGGCATCCCTTCCTCCAGACATTTTATTTCTATCTATTGAAAAATGGCCATATCAATGGTTAGAGTGTTGGCCCGGTGCACAGGGGATGGTGGGTCTGAGCCTGGCCCAGGCCTCCTAAATAAATAAAGACCTACCCCCATGGGTGGCACCTGTGGCCAGCCTCATATACAGAGGGTGGTGGGTTCTAACCTGGCCCCAGCCAAACTGCAACCAAAAAAATAGCCGGGTATTGTGGCGGGTGCCCGTAGTCCCAGCTACTCCGGAGGCTGAGGCAAGAGAATCGCCTAAATCCAGGAGTTGGAGGTTGCTGTGAGCCCCTCTACTGAGGACGATAAAGTGAGACTCTGTCTCAAAAAAAAAAAAAAAAAAAAAAACCAACCTGGGTGGTGCCTGTGGCTCAAAGGTTTTGGGCATTGGCCCCATTTAATGTAGGTGTTGATTTAAAACTCAGCCCCGGCAAAAAACTGAAAAAAAAAAAAAAAACCAACCAAAAAACTGTTGATTGATAAACTGTTAAAAATAAAAATAAAAAAAGATGAATGGCCAGAATATACTGATTCTGTTAGATTGAGAAACTGCTGCCTGCTAAAGAAATGTCAGGAGAAACTTTCAATTCCATGAGATCTCTGATATGAAAGGTGCTCCTTGGATCTGGTATTCTCCCTCTCTTTTTTTTTTTTTTTTTTTTTTTGAGATGGAGCCTCAAGCTATCCCCCTGGGTAGAGTGCCATGGTATCACAGCTCATAGCAACCTCCAACTCCTGGGCTCAAGCAAGTCTCCTGCCTCCTGCTCCCAAGTAGCTGGGACCACAGGCGCCCGCCACAACGCCTGGCCATTTTTTGGTTGCAGCCATCATTGTTGTTTGGTGGGCCCGGGCTGGGGATTTGAACCTACCACCTTAGGTGTATGTGGCTGGCGCCCTAGCCGATTGAGCCACAGGCACCAAGCCTGGATCTGGTATTCTTATGCAGTGTGCAACATGAACAACAACACCCAGCAGCCCAGCTTCTATATTCTAGATCCAATTCTATCACTTCCCCCAACTTTAAAATAGTATATGGCTCCCCATGAATACAGTGCCAAGTCAAAGCTTCCGGGAGTCCCTGTTCCTCTCTCATGCTACCTGTCTCATCCAGTGGACAGGAGTAGACAGCTGACTCAAAGGCAGTCACTCCACCCACAAAGAGGGTTATTCAGTGATCAAGCTCACATTCCCTGCGCCCTGTTCAACACCACTTGGCACAATGTGGGCAGCAGAGATTTCACAGGTAAATGGGGCACTCTGTCCTGTCCAGGGATATCAGGTTTTAGTCCGGTGAATATAGGATTGATGACATCCGATGATAGCAAACCCTATTAGGCGGCTCTCTGACAATGATTTCCAGGTCCCTGGCTGGCTCGCAGCCCAGAGTTTTGCTGATCTGGTTACAGGCAACTCCTCTATTTCGCCACTGGCCTGAGCTGTCCCTTGAGAGGAGCTAGAGAAGCAGAGTGGGCTGGACTGAGCTGGTCAACATAAAGAGAATAAGAATGGTGAGATGAACATTTCTCTGCCCTTCTGTCAGGAAGCTTGGACTGCCCCTCACTGCCACCCCTGCAGTAAGAGGCCACTGGCCTGCTCTCTCACTCCTCTCTGTGACATCACCTCATTGTTCCCCCTCTTTGGCTTTTTCAGCTTCTCTCCCTCTACTTGCCCCTCATCCCTCTGGCCCTCATCAAGGCTAGTAGAGTAAGAGCCCAACCAACCCAGACTAAACATGTATAATTGGCTTTTGTTTAGGGTGACCAGACATCCTGCTTTTGGCGGGACAGTCCCGCTTTTTAACAATTTGTCCTGTGTCCCACGGTGTTTTAAAAAAGTCCCAATTTTTGGAAAGAATGCACGAGCGGGCGGGAGAACAGGAAGGGAATATACTCAGCTGCCATGTGGCTATATTTCGCCAGGATATGAGTTTTATATTATTTTTGTTAATTTTATAATGTTAAACTGTAATAATTACAAATAATTGTTGCGAAGTGATTATCGAGAACTGCTTATCAAAGTTTGCATTGTTGTCAGGTCCTGCCCTGCCCCGTCCCCCCCCACCCCTGCCCCGCACCCCCACCATGTTGTCCTGCTTTACAAATGTTAAAATCTGGTCACCCTACTTTTGTTCCCTAGCCAGCCTGTCATTGTGCAAAATCACTGCTCCCTTCTTACTTCCCATTTACTCTGCAGCCTCTGTGCTTCTGCTCCCTCTTGCTAGACCAGCTCCTTCATGGGGAGGGACAGATGGGACCTGTTGGGCACTGGCCTTTGTGACCATGCCACACTTCCCTCCCAGTACTCTGGGACACCAGGAGAAACCTGTCTTCTGACAATTCCAGTCTAGTATCCCTTTTTATTTGTTGGGGTTTTTTTTTTTTTTTTTTGAGATAGAGTCTAATTCTGTCACCCTGGGTAGAGTGCTTATGGCATCATCCTAGCTCACAGAAACCTCAAATTCCTAGGCTCAAGCGATCCTCCTGCCTCAGCTTCCTGAGTAGCTGAGACTACAAGTGTGGCCTGCCATGCCTGGCTAATTTTCCTATTTATAGTAGAGACAGGGTCTCGGTCTTGCTCTGGCTGGTCTCAAATTCCTGAGCTCAAAGGATCCTCTGCCTTGACCTCCCAGAATGCTAGGACTACAGGTGGGAGACACCACACCTGGCCTCAGTATCCTTTGCTTCCCTCAGCCTTTGATTTTAGTGTCGCAGGCCACCTCCCAGCTTTGTCCTTTCTCCATCTTGGTCCTGTGTGACTTCATTTGTCCCATGGATGGTACAGAGCTCTAGACCTGAGTTCAGGTCCTACTCTTGCCACTGAGGGCGCTTTAGGATCCCATTTCCTTGGCCATAATTGCAGCAATAACAATTCTGGGCTAAGATTAGGGGAATGGGTGAGCATGTGCTGGAACACAGGAAGAGCTTTGTAAGTGTTAACTCTGGTTTCTGGCTGATGAGAGCCTCAAATGGGCACTTCAGTGGCCTGAGGACCAATCCCCAGCAAGTCTGGTCCCTGCAAAGGAGCCAAACTGATCCTTTGTAGATACTAGTCTGACCATGGCCTGGGCTTCCCACTGCTGTCAGGATCAGGGCCGGATTCTTGGTGGTGACCTTGTGGGGCCTGCCTGGTCAGCCCTGCCTTCATCTCCAGTGTCACCATGGGTCTGTCTTTCCTGAATTCTCTGGTCTGCAGTCCTTGGAGTTTCTCCACTGGACCCTAACCCTGTCTTCTGCCTGGGCCTCTCTTGCTCCTAGGGGACTCTCTAGGACCTCTAGGAGGCTGAGAATTCTCCTTGCAAATAGTCTATGTGACCTGCTTCCATGTTAATTAGCATGAGTTAGCTTCAAGGTCCAGTATGGGTGTGAGGCCCAGAGACATTGAGAAGCTTGTTGATGTCACCCACTTATCAAGTGGCAGAGTTCAAACCCATGGCTGACTCCAGATCGGTAGTGCAGGTGGAGCAGCCGGAAGCACACCTCGTCTCAGGCCAACCTCAGGCCAGGTAGGCTCCTCTGTCCAGCCTGGTGTCTCACCCTCATCTTCCCACCTGTGCTCTCCTCAGTTGTTCCTGCACTGATCATGGTCTCTTCTGTCTTCCTACAGCTCCTCCGAAGGCTTTGCTCCCAGCGCCCATTTGTATGTGAGGACAGGAACTGCACACCTTATTTCTACAGTCCTGACTCTAGTCCTGGTTGATACTAGGTGCTCAGTAAATGTTACATGAGTGATTATTTGGTTGACATATTGGAAACAACTGTGTTGGTGCTCATGGGTCATTCAGCAAAAAAGTTTTGTTCAGTTTTGTCTCAGCATTCCATCTTAGGCTCCCTGGGGCCCAGATCCTTGAGAGTATAAGACTCCCCCAAGGTCCTGGCCTGGGACTGGTGTCCTGGGTTTCCAAAGTCTGCTTGTGGGCCAATATTCCCAGGCACTCACCCATGCATAAGAGAAATCAGCAACATTTAATGATAAAATGAGGTGCTCCTCACTGCATGCTATCATGCCTTACAGGCCCAGCCTTGTTTAATCTTCAATAGCCCTGTGGGGTAGCCCTCTAGACCAGCCAGAGCAAGTGATTACCTCCAACTCACAGTTGAGGAAGCTAAGGCACACACAGCTTAATTCCCTGGACTTATCTTCACCACCAACCCATATTCCCCCTCGAAATTAGTCAGACTTGACCTCCTTGACACAGGAAATGGTATATCTGTCCTGGAAAATTTTCATTCATTCATTTAACAAATGCCAACTAAGTGTGGGTCAGTGTTCTGGGTGAACAAGCGTTCCCCTCTCACCCTCTATCCTCACTAGAGGCTGTTGCCTTCATTCAGATGTGAGACCAGGGAATTTACAGGGACCCTGCAGTGTCAATCTAAGAGACCCCAGAATGCCTCTTGCCCTGGGAAACCTGGTAGAGCGCTGAGATTCAGGTGAGAGTCCCCTACTATGGGTCTCTGGCCTTCAAAGTCACCATGGATACAACTGAATACAACATAACATCTCACTATCCACCCTCCATTGCCATGGGAGCATTGGGGGCAGAGTGGGACCTTGTCAGTCTGGAAATAAACTACATCCAGGGATGGTGTAGGGGCAAGAGAGGCCCTGGGAAATAAAGACCCTGAAGAGCAAGAGGTGTTCTGGGGGAGCTGACCTGAAGGGCAGACCCCTCAAAAGGATCTTCCTCTGTCCTTCCCTCCTAAAAATAATATTCTATAGAATAGGAAGGGCAGGAGAGATATGAAAAGGTCACCTGCTGTGCCAGCTAGCAATGTCACCAATTAGATTTATTTGGGTCACAAAATCATTACTTTAAAAAGCAAAGTAGGGCAGTCTGAAAAAGTGGAAAAAACACATTTCAGAGTAAGACAGATGTGGATTCCACTGTGATTCCTCTTCTGCTAGCTCAGTGTCTTAGAGAAATTACTAAATTTCTCAGGCTTGGTTTTCCCATCTGTAAAATTAGGATAATAATGCCTACCGAACAAGGATGCTGGGATTAGACATAATCCATTTATAAAGTACCAAGTCCGATGTCTGGCACATAGTAGGTGCTTGATAAAGGTGGCTTACATCTGTGTGAGCAGTGGCAAGGAGATAATTGCTGAACTTCATCCTTGTTCCCCATACCAAGCCAGCCTTGGGGCACAGCTCCTTCCGCCTCAGAGTTGGCAGCCACTATTGCTCCTAAGTCCTAAGCCTTCCCCAGAGGCCCCAGTGCTGCTGGGACACCCCATTTCTCGAGGAAGCCTTAGCCCCCTCCCGCACTGAGTGTAGACCATAGGCCTCTGGAAAGCAGCCTTTTAGTAATTGGGAATCTGGAGCTGAGAGCTGAGGCCTGACTCCAAAGCCCTAGTCCGGGCTGGTCTGAGCCAGGTTCTGGGAAGCACTTTGGGGAGGGGCTTAAGTACTCCATAGGGACGTGTACTTTGTCCTCAAATCTAGTGAGAGACAGAGAAGTACGCGGATAAATCAAAGAATAACAGGAGCCAATAAATACGTGTCATTGTTGAACGGGTTAATGGTGTGCACACATTTCTGTAGGACCCAAAGGAGGCGCCTTAGCGTGTTGGAGGAGGGGAGGAGGAGCTGGAGAAGATTTCTGAGGGGATCTTTGAGGCAGACCTTGAAGGATAGGAGTTTGGCAGTAGCCAACGGGCCTGGAGAGCGGGAACAGCATGGAGAGATGAAAAGGCGATGTGAGGAAACGGATATAAGAAGGCTCGGAATGGTAGTGTTAGTATTCCCTCGGGTACACGGGGCCCCAGCCCCCGAGCAGCAGACAGTGCAAGGGACTAATCAGACAGACTCCTGACAGGCTACGGGACTGGCAGGTGGCGGGGGGCCTTCCCAGCGTGGCAGCCTCATCGGAGGGACAGGCCACCTCCCGCCTTCTCACCCTGTGCCCACCCGGGATCACAGCTGCGGCCACAGTCAGGACACAGCGCCGAAAGCGCTCCGGGGGCGGACCCTGCCCGGTGACGTCACTCACGGAGGCGGGGCTCTGATTGTGGGGCGGAGCCCTGCGCGAGGGGGCGTGGCCTAGAGAGCGTGGAGGAGAAGACCGGAAGTCCTTCCGCCTCCGACAGCCCTCGAGCTCCCTTCAGCCCCTCCGGTGCTCCGTGCGCAAGGTCGTGTCCCGGAAGTGAAGGGGCCATGTTGATGAGTGACCCCCGGGAGGGTTACCGGGCGAGAAGCGAGAACAGAGAAGTGCTAGCGCGCGCGCCCGCGGGTGAGTGAGGGAAGGAGTGAGGGCGGGCAGCGGTCGGCAGTGGAGGGTTCACCGCGCCTCCCCGCAGGCCTGCTGCCGGGGCCCCCCATCTGGCTCTGGCCCAGGCTACCGGCCTGCCGCCTGGGGTCGCGCCCTGGGCCTCTCTGGGCTTTCCCTGGGAGATCCCACTGTGTTCTCACCCCGCCCCAATCTCTGGATCCTCCCAGTTCCCTCTCCCCCCAAGCCGGCCTGCCCTAGTCTGGTGGTCTCCGCACCCCGGCTCGGCCCGGCCCCCTAGGGTTGGAGCAGAATGCTGCCTTGTAGTAACAGTCCTCACTCTGGCAGTTGCCTTCTGTCTTAGCAACTGTGAATTTTCTGCATCTCTCCCCCTTAGGGTCGAGGGGCATGCTTCTATAGTTAAGGAAAAGGACCGGGACGGGAGCTAGCTGTAGCTGGCGCAGGAAGTTGGTAAGGACAGAGGCTAATGGCTAGCTGACTTGGGCCCAAAGTCCAGTTCATTTTTTCTAATCAAGTATCTCCTCCACTCGGTATTATTTCTTTATTTTTGAAATAAGGGTGAGCATTTCTGCGATGTAGGGATGTTTTGAAAAGTCTTTCTATCATGCAGCATATTTTTTGAGCCCCTGGTATGTGCTGCTGACAAAGTGCATGGGGAACTTTGCAAATGTTAACTCTTACTATAGAGGCAGGCAGAATTGGGGTGGGGAGCCCAGCCCTCCCCATTACAGTTGTTCAACTTGTGGGCAAGTTGCTTCCCTCTGGGAGATTCAGTTTCCTGCACGTTAAAGTGGGGGAAGATGGGGTTGTTGATAGAATGAGATAAGTTGTTACATGGGACATGCTTAGAACGTACTTGTAATTCTGTCACTCTGGGAGGCTGAGGAAGGTGGATAGCCTGAGCCAGAGCAAGACCTTGACTTTAAAAATAGCTGGGTGTTGTGGTGGGCGCCTGTAGTCCCAACTACTTGGGAGGCTGAGGCAAGAGAATTGCCTGAGCCCAAGAGTTTGAGGTTGCTGTGAACTATGATGCCACAGAACTCTACCAAGGCCCACAAAGTGAGATCCTGTCGCCAAAGGAAAAAAAAACATATTTGGTGTATCATAATCTTTCAGTAAATGTTCACTATTATTATGAACCCTAGCCAACTTGTAGGCTCTTAGTTTAAATGTGATAATGAAGCATTTTACAAATGACAACACTCTGTGCTTGCGTAAGGGTTTATTGTTAAGGAAGGCAGTGGTAGTTTATGTATAGTTAAATGTATGTTTATTGAGCACTTACAAACCTACATAATAGTTGTCCATAGAGTATGTGCCAAGTGCTGTTCTAAACATATTCACATATATTAACTAAATGCTTATACCTACCATATGGGCAAAATAAGATGTATTTATTTTTTATTGAGACAGAATTTCTTTGTCACCCTTAGTAGAGTGATATGTTATCACAGCTCACAGCAACCTCAGACTCTTGGGCTCAAGCGATTCTCTTGTCTCAATCTCCCAAGTAGCTGGGACTATAGGTGTGTGTCACAATGCCCTGTTATTTTTAGAGATGGGGTCTTGCTCTTGCTCAAGCTAGTGTTGAACATGTGAGCTCAGGCAATCCACTTGTCTCAGCCTCCCAGAATGTTAGGATTAGCCACAGTGCCTGACCCCCAAAATAAGATTTTTATTCTCACTTTATAGAAGAGGGATTGAGACAAGCACGGAGAGTTTAGGAAAATTGTCTAAGGTAATGCAGCTCCTAAGTGGTGGTGCCAGGATTCAAGTATAGCTGAGTTTTTCTCTTCAACCACTCTAGACTACCCCTGGAGGTATAGTTGAGTTCTATTACAGATGCTTTACATGCATTATTCTCAAAATTGTCCTGTGTGGTAGGTACTATTACTGTACTATTGTCATTATCAATACCATCATTTTATAAACAAGGAAGCTGATGCTTTAATGATCTTATGAGCGCTGGTGTGAATAACAACCTATACTTTTCCAGCAGGGGGTGTCTGAGGCTGGAGCCTACTTCTAGCCCTGCTACTAAGTCATAGTGTGACCTTGGTGAGTGGGTCCTCTGAAACTTGGATTAAGAACCCCTAACCTGCATAGTCTACTGGACCTTCTGTCAGTAATTCTGATACTAGGCTTCTGTGTCTTCCCATCTGTTTATAGCGTGACGCTTAGCCCCTGCAAGTCCCCCATGGCTCCATGGAGCCGAGAGGCGGTGCTGAATCTCTATCGGGCTCTGTTGCGTCAAGGTCGAGAGCTTCGCTACACTGATCGAGACTTCTACCTTTCCACCATCCGCCGTGAGTTCCGGAAAAATCAGAAGCTAGAGGATCCTGAGGCCCGGGAGAGGCAGCTGGAGAAGGGCCTGGTCTTTCTTCACAGCAAGCTCGGAGGGATTATTTAGGATCCTCTCCTTTCCCCTCCTACCCTAATTCCAAGGGAAGGAGGACAAAGGTGCCTTCTGTCAATACTCTTCTCTTCCATCCCCACCTTACAGATGCATTAAGAAGCCTCAGGTATGTAGACCCTTGCTCCCATAGATTTTGTTTTTTCTGATGCACAGGATCAGAAAAGGGAGAACCTTTCTTTTTAGTGGCCAAAGGCCTTCCTTTAGTTACTAGAAATTGATGGAGTGGTGGGTGTGGTGTGCATCTGTTGTCCCAGATACTCAAGAGGCTTCACTCTAAAAATGGAAATCAATGGAGGAAATACATAATATATTAAGAGAAGCTAGTTCTCTTATTAAGAAAAAATAGACCCTGGTTTTCAAGGTCTACCAGACAGAATTGCTATCACCATTATATATTATAGTATGTTTTACATGTGAAAATGGTAGAGAAGACATTGGTTAAAACCATTAGAGTTTGTACTCTTCAGTGCATTCACTTATACTGTGGGTCAGATAACATTCCTCAAAACATAAGTATATTCTGTTACAGTAGTACTAAGCAAGCCTAGTGTATAGACTTCAGTGTTAAAGTGCATGGGTTCAAATCCTGGCACTCCTAATAATAGCTGCGGGATTTGGGAAGTCACTAAACCTTCTGGGGCCTCCCATTTCTTCATCTGTCAGGTGGAAATACTCTTCAGGTTATTAGGAGAATTAATAAGGCACTACATACCCAGCACTTGGAGTGGTACTTGGTTAGTGGTATGTTAGCTCTCTTTATTGTCAGTGCCAGTGTCAAGTCCCACTGTAACGTGATGATTATATTTAATTCAGCAGCCTTCCCAGATGACTGGCTTTGGGCATGGGATGAATATTATGGTTAATCAAATAACTCTTGTCTAGGGAGGAGATGACAGGAATTTTTTTTTTGGAGACAGAGTCTAACTTTCACCCTTGGTTGAGTGCAATGATGTCATAGCTCACAGCAACCTCAAACTCTTGGTCTCATGCGGTACTCTTGCCTCAGCCTCCCAAGTAGCTGGGACTACAGGTGGCCGCCACAATGTTCAGCTATTTTTATTTATTTATTTATTTATTTATTTATTTTTATTAAATCATAGCTATATACATTAATGCAACTTCCCAGCTATTTTTAAAGACGGGGTCTTGCTCTTGCTCAGACTGGTCTTAAACTCATGAGCTGAAGTGCCTTAGCCTCTCAGAATGCTTTGATTACAGGCATGAGTTTGTACTCATGTGCCCAGCCTGAGATGACAGGAATTAATTCCAGCATGAACAGCTCTATACTAGAGGATAGTATAAATACCTGGGAAGACAGTGATGAAAATGTAACTCTGCCTTGGGTAAGGTCATAGGAAGTGATCATAGGTGGCTATAGAAAAGAGGACATTTGAGGTCTACCCACAAATGAGAAATAGAAGCTTGCTGGGCAAGGAGGGCAAGAATAAGGCTGGAAGTAGAGACTCCATTTTGTAGTCTGGAAACTTAAGTCACATATGGCTAGAATGGCACCCATGTAAGGTACGTGGCCAGAGTTGAGGCTGGGCTGGGTTTAGAAGGACACTGAATCCCAGTTAAGATTGTAATATCTGATTGTGGGCAGACCAGCTTTCTAAGCAGAGGAATGACATGGCTACATTTGTGCCTTGGAGGAGCATGCCAGTGGCACCGTGGAGAATAAATTGGTGCGAGATACTAGACGCAGCAGATCTGGCCAGATGAGATTGAGGGGCTGAGGTAGTGGGAATGGCCATACACAAATACGGTGTGTACAGCAATGAGACTTGGTGACCAGTTGGCTGAGGCAGGAGGAGCAAGGCAATGTAAGGGCTGCCAACTGGGTGAAAGATGCTCCTTTGAACTGGGAGAGGGAAAGCAGGAGGAGGAGCCTATATAATGACTTATGGTTCTTCTTAGCCACTTAGAGTTGGCAGACATGCCTTTGGTAGTACAGTGCCAGGACTGGGACAGTGCGCATGGAGCCTGCACAGGAAGGGAGGCAGATCTGGAAGGGAGTGAGTGAGCTACTTGAAATCTTTCTAGGCAGTGCCTGTGGCTCAAAGGAGTAGGCACCAGCCCCACATGCTGGAGGTGGTGGGTTCAAATTCAGACCTGGCCAAAAACTGCAAAAAAGAAAAAAGAAATCTTTGTATTCCTGGCCTTTGTTTGACTGTGAATTGAGCTACATGTTGCCATCACCACCCCCTAAAAAAACAAAACAATCTCCCCACACAAAATGCCAATAGTAGTTGGCATTAGTAGTTTATTTGTGCAACAGATATTTACTATGCATCAAACACTGGGTACCCTGGGGGATATAGTGATGAGTGAGCCAAAATGCCAAGAAGCTTATGGTCTAGTGGTTGATAGAGAGGAAGATGTGAACGAGGTAGGGTTGCATGTTATTTGGCACCCCTGTAGATTAGTTCTCCTCGTTAGCATGTGCTCTGGTTCAAATCCTGGTCATACAAGTTACTGACACAGTGACCTTGGGCCAGTTCTAAACTTCTGCCTTGAATTCTTCACTTGTAAATCAAAGATAACAGTATTACTGACATCATGGGATTGTTGTGAGGATTAAGGGAATTAATGTATATAAAATGCCCAGCACATAGTACAAATAGCTGTTAGCTATTCTCATATGTACTTAAGCAAGACATGTTTATGAAAAAGCCTGTGACTTTTTCGAGTAAAAAAAGTTGGAATTTTCATAGTTTTATGCTATCATCCCAAGAAGCTACAAGATCTGCAGTATTCATCATCCTTACTATATTGAGGTAGTAAGTATTTCTATTCCCATTTTTGTATCTAGAGAGACAGGTTAAATAACTTCCCTGAAATATTGGCTGAGCCTAGATTCTCCATTCCCAGTCCTGCCTTCTGGGTCTGTTTTCCTTGTTTATTTTAGAGATCGGGTCTTACTCTGTGGCCTAGGCTAGAGTACAGTAGCATAGTCCTAGCTCACTGTAGCCTTTTTTTTTTTTTTTTGAGACAGAGCCTCAAGCTATCCCCCTGGGTAGAGTACTGTGGCATCACAGCTCACAGCAACCTCCAACTCCTGGGCTCAAGCAAGTCTCTTGCCTCAGCCTTCCAAGTAGCTGGGACCACAGGTGCCCACCATAACGCCCGGCTATTTTTTGATTGCAGCTGTCATCGTTGTTTTGGCAGGCCCAGGTTGGATTTGAACCCGCCACCTTAGGTGTATGTGGCTTGTGCCTTAGCCACTTGAGCCACAGGCGCCGAGCCCTCACTGTAGCCTTGAACTTCTAGGCTCAAAGGATCCTCCTTCCTCACCCTCCCAAGTAGCTAGGACTACAGGTGCATGCCACCGTGACTGTATAATTTTTTAATTTTTTTAAACTTATTTATTTATTCATTCAGTTAGCTAGTTAGAGATAGGGTCTTGCTCTATTGCCTGGGGTTGAGTGCAGTGGTGTCATCATAGCTTACTGAACTACTGTGCCTGGCATGTTTTTTTATTTTAACCATCTTAACCACTTTTACATATACAGTTCAGTAGTTTTGTGTTTTTAGACAGAATCTTGCTTTGTCACACTCAGTAGAGTGGCATAGTGTCATAGCTCACAGCAACCTCAAGTTCTTGGGCTCAGGTGATCCCCTTGCCTCAGCTCCTGAGTAGTTGGGACTACAGGTGCCCACCACAATGCCCAGCTATTTTTAAAGGCAGGGTCTCTCTTGCTCAAGCAGGTCTTAAACTCATGAGCTCAGAAGATCACCTGCCTTGGCTTCCCAGAGTGCTAGGATTATAGGTGTGAGCCAGCATGCCTGGCACTGTTCAGTAGAATTAACTACATCCACATTATTGTGTAAGATCTCTAGAACTTTTTTCGTCTTGCAGATCTGAAATTCTATACCCATGATAAAATAGTATTCTTTCTCGGTTTTCTTGAGGAGTCAGGTCCCTCCCTCTTGTTTAGTGCAGTTCTTATCTCCTAGTAGCTACTGCTGCAGGCTAATGCCACAGAACATGGTTGGAGAATGTACCATGAAGAAGCAGTTTCACTTGGAACAAGTTGAATATACTTTAGAATAAGGACTATGTCATCCTGTTGAACTTGCAGATGATTGCTCCTCTTCCAGGTCATCAGAACTGTGATACCACCTGGTCCTTGGATTGGGGTGGGGAGCTTAGTACATATTGCACAAGCATAAGAAAAAGCTTTTAATAATCCTGCTTAACTTAGTAGTTTTGATCTTGAGCCCAGGTTAGCATCAGGGTGACTTTTAGAGATCCTTAGCTCAGGGGGAAAGGTGGAAGGTACAGTGTTTCAGGCCTGTAATCCGAGAACTTTGGGAAGGATCATTTGAGGCCAGGAGTTCAAGACCAGCTTGGGCAACATAGCAGGACCCTGTCTCAAAAAAAAAAAAAAAAAAATCAATTAGCCAGGTGTGGTGGTGTATACCTCTAGTCCCAGCTACTCTGGAGGCTGAGGCAGGAGAATCACTTAAGCCCTGGAGTTTGAGGTTACAGTGATATATGATGACACTACTGCATTCTAGACTGGGCAACAGAGTGAGATCCTACCTCAAAAAAAAAAAAAAAAAAGCAAAACCAAAAAAATCAAAAGGTAGAATGTAACTCAGAGGACATGCCAAATTGCCTTCTGGAAGCTTTTGTCCTATGGATGGAAATCTTAAAAGACTTAATGATGAGCCACTTGTGTAGAGCATGTTTACTGTTTCAAAAGTTCATATACATTATTTTAGTAGGTATTTTTTCCCCACGACAACCCTATGATTTGGGCCATGTAAGGATCATTATCCATTTTTCATAGCTGAGATGTTGAGGTCACCCAGCTAATAAATCAGGGTGCAAGGCAAGTGCCTAATCTCAGGAATTCAACTCTAAAACCCAGGCCCTCTTCTATTATTCCACACTACCACCTTTTCTTTCCAGTCTTCATTCAGAAGGGACAAAGACTGAATACCTAGGTAGGCCCCCTCTGGCTTCTGCTTGCAGGGAGGAAGTCCCATTCTAGTCCTGCTGTAACTTGAAGTTCATTTAGAGGACTCCTGCATCCAGTGGTTGTCCCTATTGTAAATACATCAGTAAAGGTTCTTGAGGTTTTTTTGTTTTGTTTTGTTTTTTGAGACAAGAGTCTCATTCTGTTGCCCAGGCTAGAGGGCTGTGGCATCAGCCTAGCTCATGGCAACCTCACATCCTGGGTTCAAATGATCCTCCTGCCTCAGTTTCCTGCGTAGCTGGGTCTACAGTTGCTCACCACCACACCTGGTTAAATTTTTCTGTTCTTTTTTTTTTTTTTTTTTTTTTTGAGACGGAGCCTCAAGCTATCCCCCTGGGTAGAGTGCCATGGCATCACAGCTCACAGCAACCTCCAACTCCTGGGCTCAAGCGAGTCTCCTGCCTCCGCCTCCCAAGTAGCTGGG
>CAUYQV010195225.1:0-12034 GCA_963574575.1 Galagoides demidoff
AGGCTAAATATGTGATTTGTGCTGTTCCTCCTACTCTGGTAATGAAGATTCACTTCAGTCCCCCTCTGCCAATGATGAGGAACCAGCTGATCACGCATGTGCCTCTGGGTTCAGTTATCAAGTGTATAGTGTACTACAATGAGCCTTTCTGGAGGAAAAAGGATTACTGTGGAACCATGATTATTGAAGGGGAGGAATCTCCAATTTCCTACATATTGGATGATACCAAACCTGATGGCACCTATGCTGCAATAATGGGATTTATCCTTGCTCACAAAGCCAGAAAGTTGGCACTTCTTACCAAAGAAGAAAGGATGAAGAAACTTTGTGAGCTCTATGCAAAAGTTCTAGGATCTCAAGAAGCTCTGAAACCATCACATTATGAAGAGAAGAACTGGTGTGAGGAGCAATACTCCAGAGGCTGCTACACCACCTACTTTCTCCCTGGGATCATGACTCAATATGGAAGGGTACTACGCCAACCAGTGGGCAGGATTTATTTAGCAGGCACTGAGACTGCCACACACTAGAGCGGCTACATGGAGGGAGCTGTGGAGCCTGGGGAGAGAGCAGCCTGAGAGATCCTGCATGCTGTGGGGAAGATTCCAGAGGATGAAATCTGGCAGTCAGAACCAGAATCGGTGGATATCGGTGGATAGCGCAACCCATCACTACAACCTTCTTGGAGAGACATCTGCCCTCTGTGCCGGGCCTACTGAAGCTGATTGGATTGACCAGCATCTTTTCAGCAGTGGCTCTGGGCTTCCTGGCGCACAAAAAGGGGCTGCTTGTGCGAGCCTAAAGAGAAAGTGTCTTAACCACACCCTCTTCTTACTGTATTTGGGGAAGGGGTTGTAACAAAGTTCCCTGAAAACATAAAGAATGGAGTGAGGCCGGGAGCATGAAGAGAAGTCTGAGTCTGACTGCTTTATCTCTTTCTCCATTGTGGCCCCAGGTTAGGGTCCCTTACCGGGCTTAGCACTGTGTTTCATCAATTTCTAAGGCTATTGTCTTCAGAACCTTTAGAATAGTTAAACAGGCTTGTGTGCTGCCCCACATTATACCTTGACCATGCACAAACAACTAGTTTTTTCCTCCCTCTGTGGCTTTGGGCTTGTACTTTGTCTTTCCTGTAATATCCTCACCTTCCCTGGTTTTTTGCATTTGTTTTTAGAATTGTGTTTTGTTATAATTGGAAGACCTTAGAGGTTCCTCACCTAATTCTCACCTTTAGAGCTGAGCAAACTGAAGTTTATAGAGGAGGAGCTCAATTGTTCAAGGGCCATAAGAAGCCACTGGTATCTGGGGGATGAGAACACATGTCCCATGCTTTTCCACCTTCCAGGATGTATCCCCCAGTTGCTCTCCTTAACTCCCTGTCATAGTCGCTGATGGTGTCTCCTTATGTGGGTTTACTCTGTTCTGTATTGTCTTGTACTACTTAAATGCTACCCAGTAAATATCTCTAAGTCTTACTATCTTGTGCAGTGTGTATCAAGTTGATTTTAATTTTTTTAGGGTAAGAATCTTGTCTCTTTTTTCTTTGGTATCTTCCATTCTGTCCCAATAAATGTCAGTATACACTTGGCTAATTAAAAATAAAAGTTGGTTGACCAGAAAAAAAAAATCCTAAGTTAAATGCTAACAAACCTAAACAACACATAAAAAAAAAAAAATCCATCACAACCAAGTGGGCTTTATCCTAGGGATAAAAAGATGGTTCAACATATGTAAATCAATAAATGTGGTTCACCACATAAAAAGAAGCAAAGATAAAGATCATATGATTGTCTCAGTAGATGCAGAAAAAGCACATGACAAAATTAAACACTCTTTCATGATAAAAACCCCTCAATAAGCTAGGTATAGAAGGAACATATCTCAAAATCATAAAGCCATATATGACAAAACTGCACCCAATGTCATACTGAACGGAGAAAAGTTGGAAGTTTCTCAGTAAGACCTGGAACAAGACAAGAATGTCCACTGTCACCACGTCTATTCACCATGGGCTAGAAGCCCTAGCCAGAGCAATTAGACAAGAGAAGGAATTCAAGGCTATCCAAACGGGAATGAGGAGCTAAAACTATCACCGTTTGCTTATGATATAGTCTTGTATCATGAAGCTATAAGACTTCTAGAAGAAAATATAGGAAAAACTTTTCTAGATACCAGCCTAGGCAGAGAATTTATGAAGACCCCATGGCAATCATAGCAACAACAAGAATAAACAAATAGGACTTTATTAAATTAAAAAGCTTCTGCTCATCTCAGGAAATAATTGACAAAAGAAATAAACAATCTATAGAATGGGAGAAAATATTTTCGGGCTATACATCCAATAAAGGGCTAATAATCAGAATCTACAAAGAACTCAAGCAAATCAGCAAGAGAAAAAATCAAACAACCCATTAAAAAAAGTGGACAAAAGATGTGAACAGAAACTGTTCAAAAGAAGATAGACAAATGGTCAATAAACATAAGAAAAATGCTCACCATCACTAAATATCAGGGAAATGCAAATTAAAACCACCATGAGATATCTATAACTTTATGTAAGTTAGAATGACTTTTATTAAAAATTCCTCAAACAATAGATGCTGGTGTGGTTGCAGAAAGAAAGGAATGCTTATACTCTGATGGGGGGGACTGTAAATTAGTATGATTTCTATGGAAAACATATGGAGATTCCTCAAAGAACTAAAAGGATGTCTACTATTTGATCTAGCAATCTCAAAGGAAAAGAAATTATTTTATCAAAAAGGAATTTATCCAAAAGAAAATAAGTCACTTTATCAAAAAGACACCTGCACTTGAATGTTTACTGCAGCACAATTTGCAATTGGAAAGATGTAGTATCAACCCAAGTGACCATCAATTCATGAGTGGATTAAAAAAATGTGGTATGTGGAATACTACTCAGCCATGAAGAATGACTTAATGACTTTTCCAACAATTTTGATGGAATTGGAGACTATTATCCTAAGTAGGTAAAGAATGGAAAAGAAAATACCACATGTACTCACTATTAAATTGGAAATAACCCATGAGCACATGTGTACATAGAAGGAAGTAAAACTCAATGGAAATTAAGCAGAGGAGGGCGAGGAGGGGTTGGGCAAAAATCTACCCAACAGGTACGACAAACACTATTTGAATGATTGGCACACACTTATAACCCTGACTCAAGCATTAAAAAAGCAATCCATGTAACCAAAAACATTTGTACCCCCATAATACTTTGAAATAAAAAAAAAAGAAATAACAAGACTTTGAGCTCAACTGAACATGAAAAATTAATAGAAATAAAACTATGGTATTCTTCAAAATTATACTGTCAATCCTAACGGTGGCAAAGAAGTCCATGACCTGAGTAAATTATGACAGGCATCACTTAAAGCTGCCAATACCAAAGCAGCCAGGACTGCACTTGAAGAAGTCTCAGAGTCAAACTTCTACTAGAATGGGAGGCTGGTAAGAAAAGGGATTTTTGTCTGTTTCATTGTTCTAATTCCCAGCACATAGTAGGTACTCAATAAATATTTGTTGCTTGAGAGAAGGTCTGATAAAGAAAAAAATCTAAGTGTCTTACGAAATACATGCTTTTATTAGTTTAGTGCAAATGTATTACTTTTAGTTAGCCTCCACCCATCCTTTCCTTCTTTTTAATGTCTTTGATAATAGAGCTACCTTCTTTGCTTTGAGGCCCTATTCTGCATCATTCCATGTAGCTTTGGTGGGTGGGGCTGCCATCACAGTGATGTGGATTGGACCTGAATATACCAATCAGACATGGTCTCAGGAGAAAGAGTTCTTGGGTGGAGGCCCAAGGAGGCTGTCCTCTGACATTAGCCTCAGAGTGGCTCATGTGCATGGAATCAGCTGCCCATAGTGCTCAGTTCCTGCCCTGCCCTGCATCCTACCCTCTAATCCTAGGTGTGTGTCTTTCTCTGTTGGTTGCATAAGATATCCAGTGCTGTTAGGATTTGGTTTCCCCTGCTAAACAAAAAATCCCAAATGGACTAAATTAGGTTACAAAAGAGTATCTATTTAATGTGGAGTTCTTCTTTTACCTAAATAACTGTTATTAACTGATGATGTCATACTGGTAGACACGTGTTGGGCTTCAGCCCCTTCACCATGTTTGAGATGCATTCATAGCTCCTGCCTCTGGTCTCTCTCCTGTTGACCCTTTCTCCACTCTGCTGCCTGGAGCATGGCTCTGAAGTGAGTTTCTGAGCATCTAATTCCAACATGAGTGAATTCCAGAAGTCTGTCAACTGTGACTAAGTCAGGGGGTTCCTCTCTTCATATCCCAGAGCTCATTCCAACATTAATCCAGCAGTCTGTCAACTGCGACTAGTCAGAAAATTCCTCTCTTCATATCCCAGAGAGTTCATGGAGGGGATTCAGGGGCTGCAGGGACCCTCCAAATTGTAGACACAATTATATGTGTCTGTGTGTGCATTATTGCAAAGGATGTGGCCATAGGTTTGTTTAGATACTCATAGAGGCTGTTTACTCAATAGATTCCCAATTGAGGACCATTGCCCAGAGAAAAGAATCCATGTCCTTTCCCATGAATGTAAGTTCATTCACAAGTTTTGGACCTTTTGCCCCCTCACTTTTTCCCTTAAGTCCTATAAAACTGGCAACTCCAAAGCACTTGTGATTCTTAGAATATGCTGGGGTGTTTTATATTATTATACATGCAGTACCTTCTGGAATGTTCTGCACATTTAGGCTCTTTGTCCCTTGTCAGTTACCCCTTCATCCTTCCACACACCCTTCAAACATAGGAGGGGAAAAATTTGATTAATGCCCTCTAGTGAATCGGTTCCTCAAAATTACAACTTTGTCACTGTCCGTGTAGACACGCTGTTGTGTGTGTCACGGTGGTGCACTCCCATGTTCATGGTCATTCCCACACACTGTGTTTCTTCTCTTTGTCTTCCAGAACACTGCTGGCCATGCAACAGGTCTAAACAAACTTGTAAGAGAAATGAATCTTCCCAATTCATAATTAATAATTAACCATTTATTAATTATAATAAAAAGGTGTTTGTTTCTCTGAAATTACTGGATTGTTTATCTTGCTTTCTCCATCACTATTTAGCATATTCTGCCTTATGTGAGAGTTATTTGTGTGCAATTTTTACCTGTTTATGTACATGGAGGTTGAGGGTAGGCTGCATCTATGCCTGGTTCAGCTTCATATGATAGTGAAGGAGCTAGTGCATTGGTTTTGCTCAGCGTGTGGTTATGGAACAGTTCCTGAATGGAGCATCACATACACTCTGAACACATTTTCACTACGGTTGTGAAGTTCATATAGGTCCCCCTCACATATGGCCATTGGACATTCCTCCCTTTGAGGCATTAGTCCAAATTACTTTTAATTCTCCTGTGTTATTTGGCCCAAGACATTCCTCTTCACTCCTCTGAGCATTGATTGCACAGCAGACAGAAAACAAAGATGTATTGTAGGTTAATGACACAGTGCTTTGCTCTAAGCAGTCACAACCAGGCGAATCTGAAAGCTCAGTCCAGTGGCTAGAAGCTTGGTTTGCAGAGCCTGCCTGGGGTTGTTTGGGAGGCCATATGCCCTTTCCTGGAGATGCCCACTTGGGGTGACCAACACTAAAAGTGGCCTGACCAGCAGACTCTAGGCATGTTCACAGTGAGGGAATTCAGGTGTATTTCTGTGATTTCTGTACTGTTGGGAATAGAGTTCTGGAAAGAGCTGGCAAATTCTTCAGGCTAGGCAGGCAAGAGTTCACTGCTGAGATTTTGGGATGCTGATGAAGGAGTTTTCAGGGTGAATTGTAACTGATATCTGATTTTCAAAACAAGGAAGCTAATTCTGATTTTTTTTCAACATTAGCTATAATAGTATACTCTATATTTTCCTATGTAGCTTAGTATTTTTGTGATACTTTCAATAGTTACCCTCTAAGATGATCCTGATATATCTATCTCTTGGCTTCTGTGACTTTACAGAGTCCCTTCCAATGTGGTGTCAGAATGGGCCTATGTGATCATTACTATATGATATAGTGCTGGCATGTCACTACAAGATCAGGTGATAAGAGAAACCATGACTTTTGTCTTAGTGCTGGCTCTCCCTCTCTCTCTCTCAATTCTTTTGCTCTGGAAGAATCCAGGTATCATTTTGCAAAGAGCCCTGTAAGTTGGCCTATGTAGGGAGGAACTGAGTCAACAGTCACAAAGAAGCTAAGATGCCTGGTGATAACATGTGAATGAGTTTAGAAGCAGATATTCCAGCTCCAACCATGCCTTCAGATGACACCAGAGCCCCATGGACAGCTGGATTGTAGCCTCATGAGAAACCTGAAGTTAAAACACACAGGTAAGCCATCCCTGGATTTCTGGCCTCACTCTGTGTGAGTCTTAGGTCAATTTACTATGCAGTCATATTTAACTAACACAATCCTTGTGAAATGCTATAAAAGTTTGCATAATTATTTGCATTTATAAAATGTCGAAACTGCTGCAGAATTATTATTGTGACTGTTTTCAGAGAGTGAAAAGTAGATTCAAGGAGATTGACTTAACTAAACCTGCGATCCACATAAAAAAGCTACTATTAGAAATTAGAGTTTCAAAATTTTAGCACCTATGCAACCTTTTCTGTGTGTGTGAGCTTTTGTTCACTTTTACTTGAAATGAATGAGAGAGAGGCTGGGCATTGTGGCTCATGCCTGTAATCCTAGCACTCCAGGAAGCCCAGGTGGGTGGATTACTTGAATTTAGGAGATTGAAACCAGCCTGAGCAAAAGCAAGACTTCATCTTTATTTAAAAAATATAGAAAAACTAGACAGGTGTAGTGGTAGGCACTTGTAGTCCCAGCTACTTGGGAGGCTGAGGCAAGAGGATTCCTCAAGCCCAAGAGTTTGACGTTGCTGTGAGCTGTGATACCACAGCAGGGACACTACTCAGGGTGCCAGACTAAGGAGAGAAACACTGTCCTTAAAAGGACAAAAAAAAAAAAAAAAAAAAAAAAAAGAAAGAAAAGAAAGAAAAAGAAAAAAGAAATGAATGAGAGGAAAAAGTCTTTCTTAAAATCTCATTCCAGTCCAGGTGCGTGTGGCTGGATGCTATTGCTCATTAAATTATATCCCAACAAACCCTTAAAAGCCATGAATGAGGATAAGCAGAAAGGAAACGTGGGGCAGGAAACATCTGCTAAAGACTGTGATAAGTAGGGTAAGTTGTGTAAAGCCCCTGCGATTACAGTGGATGCCGGATGTGTGTGCCCTGATGCTGATTAAGGCTCTTCCATTAACTCAAATGTTCACTTGTCAAGTGCTGTAATTTGTTGATCTTGATGATCCACAAGGGATTCATGTTAATGCTGTGAGTTTCTTGTAGCAAAAATCTACAGCTATGACTGCACACAAAAGGTTTTGGAGCTTTTTTGTTACAATCGTTCATACTCACAGATTTATAATGAGACAGGAAAAACCCATTCCAGCTGAAACTCATAAAATATAGTCTTAGCCTGGGAATGAAATTTAAAACAAAATAAAATAGCTAAAGGCCCATCCCCTTCCCTCACCCGCCAGGACTATATAGTCTCACCGAGACTTGATCTCTGGCTTGAATTACTCAAAAGTGCACAAAGAGTGATTTTTGTGTGTGTGCAAATAATAGGGGCCATTGTCCAAAATGAGTGTTTCTACTTGATTTTTTTATTCAAAATTTCCCACAGTACTGAAGTTGGAGTGGCCCTGAAAGGGTAAGGGTAGAGAGGAGGTAGCTTAGACAGTGCAATTGAGTGCTCACGAGGGGTTATGTACGCTTCTGTATTTTCTGCACGACAGTACATTTAATCTTCCCAACAATCTTTCAAGGAACTAACATGGAGCGGACTACAAAATATTAGTAAGAAATGAAATAAAAATACTAGTAAGGAAAGTAAAAGAAAGTAACAAATAAGAAAAGTTGGCCTCTAATAAGCATGTTCCAGGCATTATTCTAACCCTGACAACGACTCATTCATTTTAATTCTACTGCCATCCTGTGAAGTGGCAGCAGCAATTTGACAAAATATTCTGAAATTCATTCAGAAAAAATCAATATAGGCAAATAGCTTGGAGATTCTGGAAAGAAAAATAAGGAGAGTTACTTTTCCTGGCAAACTTTAATATATATTATTACATTAAAAAAATTATTATTAGAGGCAGGATCTTGCTCTTGCTCAGGCTTGTCTTGAACTCCTGATCTCAAGTAATCCACCCACCTCAGCCTCCCAGAGTGCTAGGATTACAGGCATGAGCCACTTCACCCAGCCTATATTATTACCTTTTTAGTAATTAAAATAGTTTGATACTTCTGTATGGGCCAACAAATAGCAAAACAAAATAAGGAAGTCTAGAATCACCAGAAATATGCATGATGTTATTAAGCAATCAAGGAGCATCTCACATCAGTGGGAGAAGAGTTGCCCAGAGGTGGTTGTTACAACACACTGTTAAGGGAAATAAAGTCTGACCCCTTCCCTCGTATCTTACATCATACTGAATCTCAAATGGTTTAAATACATAAATGGCAAAAATAAAACTATAAAAACTATGAGAATAGCATATAAGTCAACATCTACCCAATCTCTTAGCATGCAGAAGAACTTCCTGAGTCTGACAGCAAAAGTTAAAAGTCTTTATCCGAAAGTGCATTCAATTTGTCCCATAAGCATATCTTCCCTGTGATAAAATAATAAAGTTTAAGATAAAGACACATTTGCAACATGTATACATATATTATTAGTAGGTCTTAACCATCAATCAGAAAAAGGAGAAATATTCCAAGGGAGAAGATGGTGTAACCCAGGAATACCTAAGTCACAAAAGAAGGAAAGAACTCAGTCTCATTAGTGATCAAAGATATACAAAACAAAAAAATCCTACCTATCTCTATCTGTGTCTACATCTGTCTCATTCTCTCTCTGTGTCTCTCTCTCTCTCTGTCTGAATTTGCTTCCGTCTTGTGTCTCTGTGTCTGAATCTCTCTGTGCCTCTCTTGACCTAAGCTTACAGAGGATGGTAACACTCAGGATTTTTTTTTCTTTCTTTTTTTTTTTTTGTGTGAGACAGAGCCTCAAGCTATCACCCTGGGTAGAGTGCTGTGGTGTCACAGCTCACAGCAACCTCAAACTAATGGGCTTAAGTGATTCTCTTGCCTCAGCCTCCAGAGTAGTTGGGATTACAGGTGCCCACCACAACGCCTGGTTATTTTTTTTTTTTGGTTGTAGTTGTCATTGTTTGTCAGGCCCAGGCCAGATTTGAACCTGCCAGCTCTGGTGTATGTGGCTGGTGCCTTAGCCATTTGAGCTACAGGTGCCACCCAATTTTTTTGTTTGTTTGTTTGTTTTTGTTTTTGCAGTTTTTGCCGGGGCTGGGTTTGAACCTGCCACCTCTGGCATATGGGGCTGGCACCCTACTTGAGCCAAAGGTGCCACCCAATTTTAGTTTTTCAAGTGATAGTTTAGAGCACATCCAAAGAGAGTTGGAAGTGGCTCTCTTTCATGGAGGGGAAAAGATGAGTGAGAACAGTTTTTGGAGGGTGGGTAGGTAAAGATCCTCACATGTATTTTTAGATTATAAAGTGATACCGCTCACTATGAATGACTTCAAGCATGAAAATGAAGGTTTCTCACCACTCCACAGCCAGAGCTGATCTTGTTTCCCCTGCACACAGCTTTGCGCCAGCCTTTACTTGCTCCAATGGAGTCTGGGAGCTGACTCTGGTGCTCGGTCCACAGTGTGCTGATAGCAAGTGTGGGCCTCCTAGGCAGCCTGCAGGTCCTTGGTGGCCAGAAGCACACTCCCCAACTGTACACAGTACTAGCCCTGTACAGAACAATTAGCAAAACCCCGGTAAACATTCATCAAGTGAAGGGTGGAGTCCATGGCTGTGTAAATCTGCCTTTGAAGCCCCCCAGAAACCTGACAGTCGACTCAGGGCACATGCCACAGGCATAGTGGCAGTGTGAGATCAGGATTCATGGCTGGCCCAACAGAGCAGTGTGGCGATAGCTGTGCCCTGGGCCTGGGTCTCTTGGGCACCTGAGGCACCTCATCACCATGCACACCAGGTAACTCAGGCAAACTTTAGGGAGAGGGTGATGCAACAGAGGGCTTCTAATGCCCTTCAGGGACAGCCTGAAGACCCTGAGCAACTGATGGCAGCTGAAGTCCCTGCCTAATGAGGTCTGCATCTTGGCATCTGAGTGGATGGTTGTTGGGCATCTAGTGGACTCCAACCTGGGACAGCGGTCAGCAAGGGAGATGGCACTGAGGAAATCACAAAACGTACTTCAAACTTAGTGCATAAAACCAGAAACCTGTAAGGGGATACAGTGTTTCATGTGCCTGGTGGCAGCATGAAAACAATGCAGCAACCTGTCCTGCTCCCTGGAATCTTTTTACTGGGTACATAACAGAGTATATGTGCAAGAATGCACAGCAGTCTGTAGTCAGCAGTCAAGGTTAAGAATGAGAGAGGGGAGATTATAGCCCCCAGGAAGGTTGAGTAAAGGGTAAACAGGGACCTAGGGTAATGGAACATCTGAAGAGGCCAGATAATGGTGCACCAGAGAGAGGGGGAAGAGCAAGTTTCATCTCCTCAGACAGACATCTCAGCTTCTCCAAGCTAAGCTACTAGTTGATGGCCTCAGCTGCCTGCACTGCTGATTTCCCCATGCAGGGATAGTCGCGCAGACATTCCCTACGGGCACCTTACCTTGAGTTGGAAGGTCTGTGGAGAATTCAGCTTGTTCACCTCCCATAGATGGTGGCAAGTGTTACCACAGAAAAATTCCGTGGTTATTAAAAGCACTCAGTGATAATTTAAAGACCTTGATCTCTGTACATAACTTTAATTTTAATCTGGACAATTAATAGGACCCATGTGAATCAGCATTTCTTTGTTTGATAAAAGCAGCACTTACTTCATGGGGCTATTGTGGGGAGGAGACATATTCATGTGCGGAAAGTGCCAGAAGATGATAGGGCTCTAGTTATGGTCATCACCATTTGGGGTCAGGAGGTGTTGCCTCTAGTTGTTGTGGTCACCACCACTATGGAGACTGTCAGTCTCTCTTCTAGGCATTGTCAGGGATGTTAGGAGGTCACAGCAATACAGTTAGATGAGCAGATGGTCCAACTGTGAAGAATCAGGCTCAGAGTTGGCACCTTCTGTGGGTAAAGCCTGACTCTTCCTGGCTGGGCAAGCTGGGCCTTAGTTGAGCCTTAGTTTTCTAATCATATTACCTGTGAAATATGATGCACAATAGTTGTAAGGATTGAACCACATAACACGTATCAGCCATTAGCCCACCCTTGACACTGAGCAGAGCAGGTGTATGATCTTGGATGGTGTATTTGTCATGGCTTTCCGGGAAACAGAATGATAGTACATATCAATATATGAGAGAAAGAGAGAGAGAGATTGATTATATCCATTTAGCTAATCATCTAACATCTGTATCTATCAATCACATCTACCCATCTATCAAATTTGTCTAACTTATTTTAAGGAATTGGCACACATAATTGTGGAGGCTGGCAAATCCAAAATCTAGAGACCATGTCAGCAGGCTGGAAATGCAGGTTAAGAGTTGATGTTCAAAGTGGCACCTGTGGCCTAGTAGGTAGGGCACTGGCCCCATATACCGAGTGTGGTGGGTTCAAACCTTGCCCCTGCCAAACTGCAACAAAAAAATAGCTGTGCATTATGGCAGGCACCTGTAGTCCCAGCTACTCAGGAGGCTAAGGCAAGAGAATCACCTAAGCCCAGGGGTTGAAGGTTGCTGTGAGTTGTGACGCCACAGCACTCAACAGAGGGCAATAAAGTGAGACAATCTTTATCTAAAAAAAAAAAAAAAAAAAAAAAAGAGTTGGTGTTCAGTCTTGAATCAGAATTCCATTTGCCGGAAGACTGGAAACCCAGGAGAAGTTTCTATGTTGTCGTCTTGAGGCAGAATTCCTTACTTTTAGGGAAATGTCTGCTTTT
>CAUYQV010195228.1:0-10849 GCA_963574575.1 Galagoides demidoff
AAATGACATGAAGGCTGTGTTGATCAGTTTGATGGAAGTATTTCGGATTGCATGTGAAAACCCCACACTGTACCCCAGAAGTGCATTAATGTACATAGTTACCATTCAATAAAAAATAAAAAAATAAAAAAAATAAAAAAAAAGAACTTTAGAACAAGAGACTCAGAGCAGATAAAATTGTCTACAACAGGGGATTTGCCTGGATTTGGGTTTCAAGTTAGAGGGAGGCTAGGCCACTGTTGTTGCATGAATTGATAACTATTTGCTACAGGTCTGGCTTAATCTAATCTAACCTTTTAAGTAAAATACTCATTTAGGTTATCTTGTAGCAAATAGAACTGGAAAATGCATGTACCTATGTTGGTCTGGGAAGTTTTGTTCATTGGTATTTATTTATTTATTTATTTATTTATTAAACATACACACACACACACACACACACACACACATTTACTTCCCAGAAACAAAAATTTTAGGTTAAAGAGAGAGATGAAAAAAAAAAAAAAAGAAGCTGTTTCTTCCAAGTCTATAGAAGAGTTTGTCTGACACCAAAAATAAATATTATGATCATGACCACAGAAATTATAAACTATTGACAAATCTCCTTAGACAAAGCCAGTAGCGCAACACACAAACATAAGGGGACCAGATGGCAAAAGGACAAGTGAAATGAAGGGTAAACTGTTGAGTTGGAAAATAATCTCATTAAAATATAAAGGACTCTGCTTTGACAAGGGAGAGCAGTGATAGCCATCCTGATGTAGAACCTTTCCAGGAACTCTCAGCCTTTAGTTTATAGGGATAAGTTCTGGAGTCCACTGTGAACTCCCCAACTGGTGGGCTGGTGGGTGGAAAATCAGACAGGAATGTGAGAGACTTCTGGAAAAGTACTGTGGAAATTTAAGAACACAAGGGAAATTCTAGGCTCAGGGCGCTGCCCTCCTGGCCTCTGTGAGGATAAACATTCCTTCTGGGAATTGGGGCTGGGTCACTTATTTATCTTTCTAACAACCTAGGTTTGGACAGAGGTGTGGTCCTCTGTCCTCTCCTCATTCCTCAGACTGTCCTTCAGTGGCCTGGTCTTTCCCAGCTTAAACTGCCTGTGTTGGCCTGCTTGGGCTACCATAGCACAGTGTGTGGCTTAAACAACAGACACAGACTTTCCCACAGTTCTGGTGGCTGGGAGGCCAAGATCAAGAAGCGTGTCCAGTATCTCAGAGGTCTCTCTACCTGGTTTGCAGGTGGCTGCCCTCTCCCTGCGTTCTGCACATGGTCTTTCCCCTGGGTGTGTACATTCTGGGGTCTATTCATATGCCCACATTTCTTCTTATAAAGACACTGGTCAGATTAGATTAGGACTCACACATATGCCCTCATTCTAACTTAATCTTTCCTTTAATTATTCCATCCATTGTAAATACAGTCACATTTTGAGGAACTGGGGAACACAGTCAATTCATAACACTGCCTTTGAAGCTGTCTCATGTAGGAGGGAGTTTCTTATGATGGTTAGGACTGAGCCTTGTCCCCACAAGGACAAGACCAAACTGCATAGTTCACATTTTCCCTTTTTCACCTACTGGGTTTGTGATCTGGGGCAAATAACTTCTCTGAGCTCAGTTTTCTATTTTAAAAAAATTTTAAATTTTCAATTATTATGGGTATATAATATTAATAGTTGTTTATATAGTACACATTATGTTTTGATACAGGCTTACACTGTGAATTAATCAAATCGTGGTAATTGAGATATCCATTACCTCAGTTATTTATCATTTCTTTATGTTAGGAACATTATGATTCCATTCCGTTAGTTATTTTAAAGTGTACCCTAACTAAGAAGTTAGGGCATAGTCATTTTGTTGTGCTATCAAATATTGTTCATTCTATCTAACTATATTTTTGCACTCTTTAACCATCCCCACTTTATTTGTACCCCTCCCACTATATTTCCATGAGATCAATGGTTTTTAATATTTAGCTCCCACATATGAGTGAGAACATGTGAGATTTGTCTTTCTGTGCTTGGTTTATTTCACTTGACATAACGTTCTCCAGTTCCATCCATATTACTATAGATGGCAGGATTTGGATTTCATTCTTTTTAATGGCTATATAATATTTCACTGAGTATATGTAACACTATTTCTTTATCTTTTCATCCATTAATGGGCACTTAGCTTCATTCCAAATCTTAGTCATTGTGAATAGTGATGTAATAAACAGGGGAGGGCAGATATCTTTTCCATACACATATAGTAAATTCCCTTCTATTGGATATATTACCTATCAGTGGGTTGCTGGGTCATATGGTAGCTCCGTTTCTAGTGTTTTGAGGACCCTTCCTACTGTTCTTCACAGTAGTTGCACTAATTTACATTCCCACCAATAGTGTGCAAGGGCTCCCCTTTTGCACATCTCTGTCAGCATTCATTATTGGCTGTCTCTTCAATAAAAGCCATTTTAACTGGAATGAGGTATTATATCATTGTAGTTTTGATTTGCAATTCTTTGATGACTAATGATATTCAGAATTTTTTTCACATACTTTTCGGCCATTTGTATGTCATCTTTTGAGAAATGTCTATTCAGATACTTTGCTCATTTTTAAATTGGATTATTTGATTTTTTTCTATTGAGTTGTTGGACCTCTTTACATATTCTAGTTATTAATCCCTTCAAGATGGGTAGTTTGAGAATGTCTCCTGCCATTCTATGGGTTGCCTCTTTGTTGATTGTTTGCTTTGCTGTACAGAAGCTCATTACCTTGGTGAGATTCCATTTGTCCAATTTTTCTTTAGTTGCCTGTGCTTTGGGGATTTTACTCAAGAAATCCTTGTCTAGACCAATGTCTTGTAACAGTTCCACAATGCTTTTTTTTAGTAGTTTCTTTGTTTCAGGACTCAGATCTAAGTCTTTAATCTATTTGGATTTGATATTTTGTATATGGCAAGAGATAAGGGTCAGTTTCATTATTCTACAGATACATATCTATTTATTGAAGAGACTGCTTTTCCCCAATGTATGTTTTTGGCAACTTTGTCAAAGATAAGTTCACTATAGATTTATGGATTTATTTCTAGGTTCTTTGTTCCGTTGCATTGGTCTGTGTGTCTGCTTTTATGCCAGCACCATGCTGTTTTAGTAACTATAGGTCTGTAATATAATCTGAAGTCAGGTACTGTGATTCCTTCAGTTTTATTATTTTTGCTCATGATAGCTTTGGATATTCTGGATCTTTTGTGATTCCATATGAATTTTAGAATTTTTTTTTATTTCTGTGAAGAATGGCATTGGTATTTTGATGGGAGATTATATTGAATCTATAGATTGCTTTGGGTAGTATGGACATTTTAACATTATTGATTCGTCCAATCCATGAGCATGAAATATCTTTCCATTTCTGGGTCCTCTTCACTTTCTTTCATCAATGTCTTATAGTTTTCATTACAGAGATCTTTCACTTCTTATGTTAAGTTTAGTCCTAGGTATTTTATTTTATTTTATTTGTAGCTATTGTAAATGTTATTACTTTCTTAGTTTTTTTTCAAGTTGCCTACTGTTGGCATATAGAAATGCTTCTGATTTTTTTCTTCAGTTTTTGGCTGGGGCTGGGTTTGAACCCGCCACCCTGGCATATGGGGCTGGTGCCTTACTTCTTTGAGCTATAGGCGCCATCCTGCTTCTGATTTTTTATATATTGATTTTTTGTATCCTGCAACCTTACTAATTTTTTTTTATCAGTTTTAATAGTTTTTTATGGAGACTTTAGGTTTCTCTAGATATTAGATTCTATCATCTGTAAATAAGGATAATTTCTCTCCTTCCTTTTCAATTTGGATGCCCTTTATCTCTTTCTCCTGTCCAATTGCTATAGGTTGAACTTCCTGTGTTACATTGAATAACAGTGATGAAAGTGGGCATCCTCGTCTTGTTCCAGGTCTTATAGGAAAAGTTTTCATTTTCCCCCCCATTTAGTATGATACTGCCTGTGCATCTGTCTTAAGTGGTTTTGGTAGTGTTGAGCTAAGTTCCTTCTATATTCAGTTTTTTAAAAGAGATTTTTATCATGAAGGGATGTTGAATTTTATTGATGCTTTTTCAGCATCAATTGAAATAACCATATGGTTTTTGTCCTTATTCTGTTGATATGATGTAGCACATGGATTGATTTCCATATGTTAAACCATCATTGCAGCCCTGGGATGAATCACGCTTGATCATGATGATAATGTGTTTAAATGTGTTGTTGAATTCATTTTGCTAGTATTTTATTGAGGGTTTTTACATCTATGTGCATTAGAGATACCGGACTATAGTTTTCTTTTTTTGGCTGTGTCTTTGGTTTTGGTATCAGGGTGATATGTGGTATAAACCTCATGGAATGAGTTTCAGAGTATTTCCTCCTCCTCAGGTTTCTGGAATAGCCTGAGTAGGACTGACGTTAGTTCTTTTTTGAAAGCTTGATGGAATTCAGCAATGAAATCTTTTCTCTGATGGGAGAATTTTTATTACTACTACTATCTCATTACTTGTTATTGGTTTATTTAGCTTTTGAATTTCTTCCTGGTTCAGTCACCATTTCTTCTAGTCTTTTTAATTTATTGGCATATAGTTGCTCATAGTATTCTCTGCTGATCCTTTGAATTTGTGTATCATCATTTGTAATGTCTCCTTTCTCATCTGTAATTTTAGATATTTGGGCCTTCTTTCTTTATTTCTTAGGTCATCTGGCTAAAGGAGTGTCAAATTTACCTTTTCAAAAAAAGAACCGTTTCACTGATCTTTTGTGGTTTTTTTTGTTTCAGTTTGATTTATGGTCTGATCTTTATTATGTCTTCTACTGATTTTGGGTTTGGTTTGCATTTGTTTTTCTAATTTTTTGAGATGCATTATTAGATTGTTTATTTGAAGTTTTTTTCTTATTTCAATCTCTTTGTTAAAATTCTCTGATAGGCTTCTGAATTCCTTCTCTGTGTTGTCTTGAAGTTCATTGAACTTCTTCAGGACATTGAGCTATTTTGAGTTCTTTGTCTGAAAGGTGTCTGTCATCCTGAATTGATCACTGGTGCCTTATTTAGTGAGGTCATATTTATTTGATGAGGTCATGTTTTCTTGGATATTCTTGATGCTTATGGATTGTTGATTTCTGGGTATTGAAACATTATGTATTTATTCTAATCTTCAAAGTCAAATTTTGTTTCAACCCATCCTTCTTGAATAGGCTTTCCAGGTATTCAAAGGGAATTGAATATTCCAATCTAAGTCTTTACCCCCTGCAGTCATATCAGCACTGGGGGTGCAACAAGCCCAGTAATACTGTGACTCTTGCAGACTCTTGGTGGTATTGCCTTGGTGTACTTGGGTAAGACATGGGCAAATTCCTTAGATTACCAGGCAAAGTCTCTCACTCTCTTCCCTCATTCTCTGTGTTGGGCTGCTGGTGTTGGGGGAGGAGTGATGTGGGCAATACCTGGTGACCACCAGCTAGGATTGTGCCAGGTCACACCTAAAGCCAGCCCAGTCTCACCCAAAGCCTATACTGACTGCTACCTGGCTGCCTCTGATGTTTGTTAAATGCCCAAGGGCTTTTTGGTCAGCAGGTGGTGAATCTTGCTAGAACTGAGTCCTTCCCTTCAGGGCAGCATATTTTTTTCTAGCCCAGGGTGGGTCTAGAGATGCTGTTCAGGAACTAAGGCTGGGAGCTAGTATCTTCAGGAGTCTGCTTAGTACAGGGGTTCTCAACCTTCCTAATGCCACAACCCTTTAATACAGTCCAAAGGGATTGCAACCCACAGGTTGAGAACCGCTGGGCCTTAGTACTTTATTGTACTGTGGCTGAGCTGGTACCCAAGTCACAAAAAAAGGTTCTGTGAATGCCTTCTTTTCCATTCTCAAAGTAGAAGAGGACTCTTGGTGAGCTACACTGCCTGGAGTTGGGGCAGGGGTGACACAGGCCCTGATTTCCCTATTGCCCTTGGGTGGGTCACTGGCTCTGAGCCAGTACAGCCATGGGGAATTGGCCAAGGACTGCAGCTTTTGTGGCCTGACTGCCTTGTGAATTTATTACAAGCCACTTTCTGTCTTCTGGTGATGCGGCTATCCAGAATGTATGTTTCTGGCATGGAGGATTTCACTCTGGCTGGGCTGGTCTAGATGCTCCCTCCCTTCAGCGCAGCTTTACTAGGATGGAGGAGAGCTGTCTGCACCATGCAGTCCTTCCCCTTCTCTCCAGCCTGCTGGCCTTCTTTAGTTCCCCAGAGGACTGGCTTCCTCCACAGGCACAGACCCTCTGCCTTTGCCAGTGACTCTTCTGGAATATTCTTTCTGGCCCATCTTCATCTAGGTAACTCCTGTTTGGTCATTAGCTCTTTCAATCATTGTTTCCTCCTTAACTAGATTGATCCTATTTTATGCATTCAGACCTCAACAATGTTATCATTTTATATTTGTGTGATTCTTTGATCATCCTCTCTTCCCACCTCTAAACTGAAAGCTGCATGAAGGCTGGACTTCTGCTTGTCTCTGCACCTCACCGTCTAACATAGTGCCCATCACATGCTGAGTTATAGGCCCAGCATAGCACAGTGGGCATTCTGGAAGTGTTATGAAGGGGCTGTGAGTGCTAGGATATCCCCTCTAGTCCATTGGAGGAAACTAGAAAAATTCCATTCACTAGAGAGTGAGAGGATGCTTACTTTCTTTTAAAGAAAGATTTAACAGTTTTGTTTTTTTGTTTGTTTGCTTTTTCAGTTGTTGACCGAGGCTGTGTTTGAACCTGCCACCTCTGGCATATGGGACTGGCACCCTACTCCTTTGAGCCATAGGCGCCACCCTAAGATTTAACAGTTTTATTGAAGTATTCATTGCCAGGAAGGCAGAATATACTGCAGAACAGACAGTTTAAATAATTAGGTTCCTCCCCCCAGGGAAATTTACTTACTGGAAGAGGCATGGCAAAAGGGTGCAGTGAGTGACAGTGGCTAATTCCCACAGCCCCTCAAGAGCTGACCCAGTGGATGCTGGTGACTTCTGGACTCCTCCAAGTGTGAGTAATCTAATCTGGAAAACATTCTATTGTGAACTGGCTGGGCTTTGATGCTTTCACTTTTCCATATTATGTTCCAAAATTGCAAGTGTGGGATCTGAATCATCTCTAGGTGAATTAGGTTATTTTCTTTCCAGTCTGTCTTTGCCTGGCAGTTTCCAACTGCTGTGGCTGCTGCTGATGCCACCTCAGGGAGCTCATGGGGCAGAGGCACTGGGAAACACTCGTTGGGGATTTTAGAATTTTCTCTTCTGCAGGGGAGAGGGGCTGTTTTTTAAATATGAGGAAACCTCAGTTCCTCTGAATTAGGTTAAGCATCCTCCTGCAGAAGTGGGGGTGGATAGGTTGGAGAGTTGCAGGTCTCCCCCTTTGATCCCATGATTCTATTAATGTTTGACAGGAGGGCAAGTCTAAATGTGCAAGTCCATATAACCCCTGTTTTCTCCTGGGGATAAAACTGAATAGAAAATGGAATGTATCATGGTGATGGGAATCTGGCTGTGTGCTTTGGAATAGTAACTAGCTGCAGGGTTTCGTCACCTTGGAAACAGGCAAAATCCAATATAGGGATCTCAGAGGGCTTATGCTACTGAATCAAAATTTATCTGGATTTGGCTTCATGGTGGAAAGGAATGAATGTGGTATTTTATCTGTGTGTCTGGGAACACTGAAAAATTGTGTTCTAAGTGATTTAAGAAGCCAGCAGTGCATAAACCAAAAAGATCAAGGTGTCACCTCTGGCTTTAAAAGGTGGGATTATGGGGTCAGCAAGCTGTGGAAAGTTTTAGGTTGTTTTATACTTGATGCTAAATATCAGGACAATTCATAGGGAAAAATAAAGACTGCCAAACATCTGCCTGTTTGGTTTACATGATGCCAAATATTGAGGTATTTGAAAACACTCAAATGTCTGGCAGAGGAATGACACTTCTGGATGAACAATTATGTGGTGGTTTCAGTTCTCTATTTTGGTGCTGCATAAGTAATTCTTGAAAAGTTGCTTTATTAAATGTAGCTGGGATTAACATTGCATATCCAGAGGGTTATTTTTTAATAAACATTTTCCAGTTCTTTCATTACATTATTCCCAAAAGAAATATTATAGAAACTTCAACTTGACTTCTCAGCAACAGCCCACAAAGGCTGCGCCACAGCCCCCGAGAGCACCCTCCTCTGTGGCATCCATGACATCACTGGCTGGTTCTCCCCTACTTCTCTGACACCGCTCCTCCTGTCCCTGTGCCGGATCCCACGGGCCAATCTGACTTCCACGACTGTGGTATGGGCGTCTCTGTTCCGGTCACCCCTTCCCTTTCTCTCCTCATTCTCCATTCTTTTCCTTAGAGATCTTATGCACTCTCACCTCTCAAATGCCATCAATATGATGATGATGTCTAAATTTATATCTTTGACCCATTTCTCCCAGTTGAGCTCCAACCCTAAGTCTAATTCCCTATGTAGCATTTTGATTTGGATGTTTCAGAGATGTACCTAATTCAGTATGATTTTTCTCTTTAAACCTGCTGCTTTTCTGAGTAAATGACCCCCCCAGAAAGCAGGGAGTGGTCTTAGTAATGATCTTTGGTACCTCAATCTCTTCTGTCTTTCGTATCCACTCATCACAGATATGCCTCATAAATTTCTATTGAATTATCCTCTACTCTCTATCTCCCATGTCACTTCCTTGGTCCAAGCCAAGGTCATTGCTGACCCTCTATCCATTCCTACCCTCTAACAAGCTATTTTCCACATTAGGTCCCTAACTACAGAAATGCAAGCCAGATGTAACTACTCTGCTTAAGGCTTTCTGTGGTTTCTTGACCTCTAGGAGTAGCAGAAAGAATGTGCTTGCTGGGCAAGGCCATGGATTAGGTCCTAGAAATGTGGAACTGCAGGTAGACATTAAGTGAGATCACTGGACAGTTGCAGACAGAGGTCAGAGTAGGAGATGTAATTATGATAGTTGGGGTATTAAGAGCTGAATAGAGAGGTTATAAAAGTAAGCTAGGAGTTCCTCAGTCATAGCCTCACACTGGCAATCATACCTGAGTATTCCACAGTATTCCAAAGACTTTAGAGCAGCAGTTCTCAAACTGTGAGTTGGGACTGACAGAAACTGTATTAAAGGGCCTTGGCATTAGGAAGGTTGAGAACCACTGCTTTAAAAGATGAGGCACTCTAATTGTTTAGGGCTTCCAGAATTAACCAGTCGTATACAATCTGTTTTGTATATATCTAACTCACCAAAGATCGATGTACAGTCAATATGTCAATTCACGAATTCATAAGTAAGAAATACAATTACCAAAGATTTAAATTCACTACTCAATACATTTGCTGACTAAAGACAAATTATTTTACTTTATTTTTTGAGACGGAGTCTCACTCTGTCACCATGGTGTCATGATAGCTCACAGTAAATTCAAACTCATAGGCTTAAGCTATCTTCCTGCCTCTGCTTCCTGAGTAGCTGGGACCATGGGTGCCCATCATGATGCCTTGCTAGTTTTTCTATTTTTAGCAGAGATGGTGTCTTGCTCTTTCTCAAGCAGGTCTCCTAAGCTCAAGCGACTCACCTGCCTTAACCTCCCAGAATGCTAGGATTACAAGTGTAAGGCCCTGCATCTGGCCAAGACAAATCATTTTAAGACAAATTATAATCAGAAGACTTTTTGGTGAATATAGAATCCAAGATAGGGAAGGGAGATAAATTATTCTTATTGAATTATTGGTCCAGAATATTTTTGTGCATGGCTCCAGATCCTGTTGAGACTATGTCTTAAAGTTTTGTTTGTGCTTAGCAAAACTTTAGATTGGAATAAAAACAGTAAAGCAGATGTTTACTAAGATATAATTCTTTTTTTCTACAAATGTTTCTTGCCCCTTGTAAAAACAAAACAAAACAGCAAACGAGTAGTAGAAGCAAGACACAAGTCTATGGAAATGACTTTTTCAGCATTTAGACAGAAAAATTTTGCTCAAAATATATCATAATTCAGAAAGTAACTTGTACTCTCAAATTCTCAACAGGAATTGGCTGGAAGAGTATTCTAATTTTTTTTTTTTTAACTTTTTGCCCTGAGGAAGATAGAGCAGTTTAGTGAACGAATAGTCATTTGATTCTTCTCTTTTGCTTAGGTTTTAGGAAAAAAACAACCAAGGAAAAATAAGCACCATGCTTCTGATATAATAGCCTTGAGGGAAGGAATCAGGAGGTGAACTCTATTCTGATGAGCAGAAATTGGGAGCAGCACAATGCGAGCTCTGAGCTCAGGACTGCTGAGCTTTGTGGAATTCCTTGAGGCTCTCCCTCTCCATTAGGGTTATATGGAGAATTTAATCCTGAACCTAACACTTCAGGTTCTTCACCCTTTAAATATACTAACTTGGCTCGGCTCCTGTGGCTCAATTGGCTAAGGCGCCAGCCACATACACCTAAGGTGGCAGGTTCGAATTCCCAGCCCGGACCCGCCAAACAACAATGATGGCTGCAACCAAAAAATGACCGGGCGTTGTGGCGGGTGCCTGTGGTCCCAGCTACTTGGGAGGGAGAGGCAGGAGACTCACTTGAGCCCAGGAGTTGGAGGTTGCTATGAGCTGTGATGCCATGGCACTCTACCCAGGGGGATGGCTTGAGGCTCTGTCTCAAAAAAAAAAAAAAAATATATTAACTTGCCAAATACTTAACCCCTGTGAGTTAGATGCTATATTTACCCCCAATTTACAGATAAGAGAATCGAGGGACAGTTAGGCAGGTAACTTGCTAAAGCATATAGCCAAGAAGGTAGCTGAGCTGGGATT
>CAUYQV010195230.1:0-12332 GCA_963574575.1 Galagoides demidoff
GCCTGTGGTCCCAGCTACTTGGGAGGCAGAGGCAGGAGACTCGCTTGAGCCCAGGAGTTGGAGGTTGCTATGAGCTGTGATGCCATAGCACTCTACCCAGGGGGACAGCTTGAGGCTCCGTCTCAAAAAAATAAAAATAAAAAATAAACACTTACATGTGCTCTATAATAATTGGTAACTAAATGAAGTATACATGTAGTCACAAAGAAATATAAAGGACATTGAGAAACAAGAAGGGGAGAGGAACAGACAGGGGGAGGGACAAAAACTTATCTACTGCAGATAATAAATACTATTCTGGTGATGGGCACACCAAAAACCTCAACTTAAGCTTTATGCAAGGTATTCATGTAAGAAAAACATGTACTCCCATAATATTTTGAAATAAAAAACCTAAAAAATCTTGCTCAAGAAGAATAGATTATGTGAATAGTCCTTTATAAATGACTGAAATGAAGTTCTTTATTATAAACCTCCAATAAAGGAATCTCAAGGCCTAGATGTTTTTAATCACGAATTCTACCATTTCGGGAACAATAACATCAAATAAAATCAATCTCTTTCAAACAATAGAAGAAGGCAAAACATCCAAATTAATTTTCATGTGGCTAGCATTTTTACTAATAGCCAAACAAAGCAGAAATATCATTACTATCAAAAACTATAGACCACCATCCCTCATGAATATAACTACCAAAACTGTTACAAATTATTAATAAATCAAATCAAGCAATATGTAAAATGAAAAAGTGGGTTTCATTCCAGGAATGTAAATCTGACTCAACAATATAAATAAATAAATGTAATTCATTATATTAGCAAACATAAAAATAACAATAATATCATTAAATACCAAAAAGACCATTTTAAAAAGTTCGATATTCATTCATTGTAAAAACTGAGCAAACTAAGAATAGAAGAAAATTTTACCAATTTATCTGTATCAAATTATCATGTCAAAAAATCTAAGCTAACATCATATATAGTGGTGAAAGACTGAATTTTTTCCTGCTAAGTTCAGACAGAAGGCAAAGCTGTCTTATCTCATCACTCCTATTCAAAACGCTTTCTTTTTTAGCTTTTTTGAGGATGAAATTATATAAAGCTCCTGTACCAGATATTTGCCATGCTCATAGCTCTAAGGGAAATTTCCTGCCCAAGTGTCCTGCTGACAGGGACTAGACTGCCATGTTTAAAACAACGTGGACTCCTGCATTTGTTTTGGCTGTGGGCAGCAGCCTGTCTGGAACCAAGGAGGAGAACATGGCCCCAGTCCTTGGGCCTGTGCCCTCGGGACTCATGGCAAAAATATTATTTGCATTCTAGCTATGGCAAAATAAACAAATAAAATATATCCCTACAGTTTGGAAAAGAAGAAATAAAAATTGTCTCTATTCACAAATGACATGATTGTCTGCCACACATCTCAAAGATTTATTAAAGTAGCCCCCACAACTATTGAAAACTCATTAGTTTGATTAGCAAGATTGTGGTTAACAAATCAGCATACAAATGTCAATAATATTTCTGTATACTAACAAGAATCTACTGAAATACAAACTGGAAAAATCAATATTGTTTAAAGAACACCAAAACATGAAATAATTATGTAGGCATCTAACAAAATGTGTGCAGTATTTGTATGGCTAAACCACAATATGCTAATAAAGCAAATTTTAAAAGCCTAAATAATTTGGAAATATACCATGTTCATGGACTAGAGGACTTGATGACATTAAATGCCATGTCATGTCAGCTGATCCAGAATGTCAGTATAATTCTTATTAGCAGGCTATTTTGTTGTCATTGATAGAATTTACAAGCCAATTCTATAGAAAGACAAAAAATGTAAAAATAGCCAAGACACTTTTGAAAACCACCTAAGCAAAAGCTAGTCTAACTTATTTTCTCAGTTACACATAGAATTGTTGTAACTCAAATCAGAGTTTATGGGCCTTCAGTTGATATGTGCTGTAATAGTCAATTTCAGAACTTCATATAAAGCTACAACAATTATGACTGCATGGTATTGCTAAAAGGACAGACACAAATCAATGGAAAAAGATAAGAGATCTCAAAAATAAATTTATGAAATAAAGTCATTTGAGTTTTGCCAATTTTTCCATGAAATTCAATAAAAATAAGTATATTTTAGTAAAAATATTAAACTAAAGAAAACTCTTCAAAACATACAAATTCATCTGAAATTCAGACAATACAAGTTTTAGAATCATTGACTGAAATCTAGGATTTTATGTTAAGAAAGATTTTATCTTTGTTAGTTTGAAATAGAAGGATAAAAAGTTATAAAAGTTGTATCTCTGTAGGAAAAAGAAAGATTCACACATGTAATAAAAGCTTCCATGTCAAATTTCAGAATCTTAAATTGAATTACTTATAAAGTTCCAGAGACACATAGCATACTACATGTATAGAAGTGGGGAAGGGTTGGGATGAATATGTTTTATTTCAGATATGTAGACAGAACTCTTGGAAAAGAGTAGTTAATTACCTTCTCCCAAATCTTAATGCTTCTTCTAAAGCAAGGAGTGTAGGGAGGAGGGCAAAGAGACAGGGAAGGGGAGAGAGAGGAAGAGAGAGGTAGCCTGAAATTTGGATCAACATTAAAATCAATCACAAAATAATGTATATTTCTGCCTTTCCTTCTTCAAGACTAATAGCATATTTTTTAAAGGCAGAAGGATACCAGGAAAAATAAAAATGCATGATAATTCTATTTTCAAAAACTGTCAAAGGAGACACAGATCTACAATGAAGAGGTATTTGAATGATCAGCTGAATTAATTAAAATCAGTATCATATGGACATCATTTATGTTTTGCATGATTACTTGTAACCTCCTGTAAATGCAATTGAATTCTGGAACAGAAGCCCTTATAAACGAACTCTTGGAGGAACCCACATTTACCATCATTTTTAATAAACATTATTAAACAGCACATGGGAGTTTTCTCCTGTACGTCTTTTCTGAATATACTTATTGAACACAACAAATATTGTGTAAGAGCCTCACCAACATTTTATATGACTTAGTAGTTAACTGCCGTATTAGAAACTGGAAAAACATATGTTCTTTTTTTCACTTTTGTTTTTAAATGACACATAATAATTTGTACATATTTATCGGGTATGGTGTGATGTGTGTATACATTTTATGTATATAAGTAGGTAGACATTGTATAAAAATTAAATCAGGATATTTAACATACCCATCATCTCATACATGTATTTCTTTGTGATGAGAACATTCAAAATAGTCACCACACTGTACATTAAAGTGCCTGAAATTATTCCTACTATTTAACTATAACTATGTATGCCTTGATGACAATTTCCTTATTCCTGCATATCCCTCACCTTCCCTAAACTCTGATAACCACTATTCTACTCTCAACTTCTATGAGATCAACTTCTTTTTTTTTTTCTTTGCAGTTTTTTGCTGGGGCTGGGTTTGAACCTGCCACCTCCAGTATATGGGGCAGGTGCCCTACTCCTTTGAGCCCCAGGCACCACCCTGAGATCAACTTCTTTATTTGCACATATGTGTGCGTTCATGTGGTATTTTGTCCTTCTGTGCCTGGGTCATTTCACTTACCATAATGCCTTCCAATTTCATCCATGTTACCAAACATAATAGGATTCTATCTTTTATAGCTTAATAGAATTAATTCCATTGTGTACATATACCACATTTTTAAAATCCATTCATCTGTTGATGGACACTTAGGTTGATTTCATATCTTAGCTCTTGTGATATCTCTTGATAGCCAACAAGGAGTTTATATCCACAATATCTAGAGAACTCAAGCAACTCAACAGCCAAAAAGTAAACAATCCAAATTCAAAATGAGCGAAAGATCTCAATAGACATTTCTCAAAAGGCACATGAAGAATGTTCAACCTCACTAATCATCAGGAAAATATAAATGAAAACAACTATAAAATATCTCTTCCCAGTCTGAATGGTTATTATCAGAAAGTAACAAATGGGGGTGGTGCCTGTGGCTCAAAAGAGTAGGGCACTGACCCCATATGCCGGAGGTGGCGGGTTCAAACCCAGCCCTGGCCAAAAAAAAAAAAAAAAAAAAAAGGTAACAAATGGTGGCAAGGATGCAGAGAAAATGGAACCCTTAGCTACTGTTGATGGGAATGTAGATTTGCATTATCAAAAACAGTACAGATGTTCCTCAAAACATTAAAAATAGAATTACCTCACCACTCAGTAATCCTGGTACTGTGTATGTAACCAAAGAAAATAAGTTGTTTGAGTGGTTTTCTATGGAGCCCTGGGTTCCACAAAAGGTAACATAGGGTGTCCCACGTAGAGATCAAGAGCACTGGCACCAGGGCACTTCAACCAAAGAGAGCACCAGTTTTACCTGTTCTATGTTTTAAAAACTGTTTCATTTTTTAATTGGGTTATTGGTTTTCTTGCTATTGATTTTTTGGACTCTTCATATATTTTTGACATTAACTTTTTGTCAGACATCTGGTTTGAAAATACTTTCTCCCGTCCTGTGGGTTGTCTCTTCACAGTGTTGATTTGCTATACAGAAGATTTTCAGTTTGATGGAATCCCATTTGTCTATTTTTGTTTTTGTTGGCTGTGCTTTGGGGATCATATCCAAAAAATTATTGCCAGATAATGTCAAGAAGCTTTTCACCTATGTTTTATTCTAGTAGTTTCATAGTTTCAGGTCTTATGTTTAAGCCTTGAATCCATTTTCAGTTGCCTTTTTATATGTTATGAAATAAGAATCTAATTTCATTCTTCTGCATGTAGGTATCCAGCTCTCCCGAGAATGTTCATTAAAGAGACTCTCCTTTGTGTGTTCTCATTGTCTTTGTTAAAAATCTGTTGACCATGAATGTGGGGACACATATCCACTAGTTTGATTTAGCCATTTCACAATTTACATATATGTCAAAGCATCATGTTCTACATCATACCAAGAAGATACTAAGTTTTATTTGTCAATTTAAAAAGCTCAGCATAACATTTTATATTAAAATAAAAAGGTAGAGGGTATGGTTCTGCTATTAAAGAGATCAGAAAATTACTGTCTCAGTGTCTAAGAAGTTTCATGTAGGCAGGTTAATAATATATGTGCATATCAAGACCGAAGGCCTATAAACTCCAATTAAATTTAACATTTTGTGTATAATTGAGGAAATAGTCTTTCATTGGTTTTACTCCCATAATGCTGAATTAGTAGAAATTTCAAAAAGTCATGTTCAAGTGAAGGTGATCGGCAACAGCCGAACTGGGTCTACACTTTAACACTGAGTTAGAGACCGGTACATTAATGACTTCGCGGTACACATTATGCATGAATAAATAATCACAGCAAGACATAGTAAAGGCTATAATGTTGTCATGGGATCATTTAAACAATGTATAATAACAAATTATTTCCAACTTCAAGTAAAATTACCTAACAGGCGGAGATGTTAACTAAAAGTCCCAGTCAGCATACACACACGTAATATTTTTAAAATTCAATTAGAACAAAATTTCCCTCAGGATATTGTGGAAACTCACTTTTAATGATGCTTGGGAAACAGAAATTTAAAACAGTTACATAGAGAGAAGGATAAAAGTGTAAGTAGCCGGTACAATTCTAGTGAAGGGAAGAGAAAGAACATGATGTTTAGAAACATCTGGATGCAATTTAGAGAATCCTTTTTCCCCTTAATTCGGATGTTGCCAAAAGATGTACACATGCAAACTATACAAATTGGACAAATTTATTAAGTTTAAGTAACATTTAATATTCTAGAGGTATTTAATATAGAAGTTTAGGATTTTACCCTCTAAATACCACACTTAATCTTCCTCTGCATTTGGCTTGAGGAAAAGACACTCTTAGTCTGTGTCAGGAAAGAGAGAGAAAGCAAGCCACCATTTTGCATTTCTCCTGGTTTTTATTTAATAATTACAATTCTAACTCCTAAGGGAGCTTCCCTGAAATTTGTCAGGCTGTGAGCCTAGTAAGGAGCAGATCTTGTTTGATATGGGCTGTTTGGACTTACCAGAATTAAAGTGCCATAGAACAGTCATTCCTCAAAGGATCCCGAAAGGGACAGTTCCTACAGAATCATTCCCCATGTTTTTTCTTTGGCTAGTTTAACTAGTTTCATGTTTGAAAGAGCACTTATCCAGAGAGAATCAATTTCATCAAGGTGAGATGTGTGGGTCCAGTTCCAATATTCTACATGTGGATAACCAGTTGTCTCAGTACCATTTGTTAAATAAGGATTCTTTTCCCCAGTGCATGTCTTTGTTAGGCTTGTGAAAGATCAAATGACAATATGTGGCTGGGCTCATCTCTAGATTCTCTATTCTATTCCATAGATCTATAGGTCTATTTTTTGTGCCAGTATCATGCTGTTTTGATCGCTATAGGTTTGTAGTATAACCTGAAATCTGGCAACAAACTATGGTAAATGTATACCATGGAATACTATTCAGCCATTAAAAAATATGGCGACTTTACATCTTTTACATTTACCTGGAAGGAGCTGAAACACATTCTTCCTAGTAAAGTATCACAAGAATGAAGAAATAAATATCCAGTGTACTCAACACTGATATGAAACCAATATATAAATAATTACATGCTCATATGAACAATGAAACGCATATAGTCTAATACGGGGGCGGGGGAGGAGGGAGGAGGAAGACGATTGGCAGAAGGAGGGAGGGCACGTGGTGGGGTCTCACCAATGGCGCACACTGTGAGGGCATGTGACGCACCCCCTGGGTGAGAGGCTTTGTTACAACTGGAACTTTACCCTGGAAGTGAGAACTAAGTAATCTAAAAATTTGTACTCTCATATTAATTTGAAATAAAGAAAAAGAAAAAGAAAGAACACTTAATCCATGCTCTCATTCAATGAATGATTCTTAGGCATGAATCATTTTCTGGAGACTGAGCAAAGAAGTTTTCTTTAATGTACTTAGATGTTTATATATCAGATAAATTACTTGTCAGAATTCTTTTTATAGTGTGTGTTTTCCGAACTTTTGGCCAGGGCGCTTACCAAGTTGGTGGTAGAGTATTCACATTATCATTAGCTAGCATGTATTGAATACTTAACTTATTTTGTGCCTGGCACTTTGGTAAGCACTTTAGGTCATTATTACTTTCATTTCTTTGCTGACGTCTGTAATCTTAAGAGAATGACGGTCATACTAGTGGTCATTTGGGATATTAATGGGACTAACACAGACAGAATAAGTTGCCATTGATCCCTTGTGCAATCTTCCAGGTTTTGTAATTAGCTGGCATTGACTTTTGAGTAAAAGTCACTAGCCTTGACCACCACCTTCATTGTTTTTGTATTCTAAATTAGGCTTTTATTCTCAGCACTGTAGGAGATTTGTTCTGGAAAATGGCATTAATTAGTCACTGAATAAAACCGTATGACACAATTAGAGTCTAATGAAGAAACAATGAGATTGTTTGAAGGGAAAAAAGTGGATCACTTAACTTTAGAGTTCCTAGAAACTAATATTTAAGCCTTGGTAAACCTCATCCTTTTTCTAAACAAGGTCACTTTTCTAATTACTAGAATAATGAAACAGCTGATGATTGAATAATAGCAGGATGGGATTCACATGTCTATAATTCAATTTAGTCCTTCCTTTACTGTGGCAAACTATTACGTATTGAATAAAATAAAATAGTGGTAGATGCCAGTGAAAAAAATTGATGTAGAATTGATTGTTTAAAAACAACTGGTAAAAAACCATTTTAAGTAATTGTCCATTGGTTTAGTAATTGAAAGAACACTGTGAACAAAAGGAATTATCATGAATCTTCTGAATGGGAAAAGATCATCTTAATGGTAAGAGAGGGAGAAATTATCAAAATATAGAAATACTAACTTTTCAATATCATTTTCTTTATCCCAACATTTCATCCCAATCTTCTTATAACTCTTCAAAATCTCTCCAATATAGCATATTGCAATATAAACTTTATTGCTACTATGAAGTAACTCCTGTATATAAAATAAAATATTTCCTAACTAATGGGTTGACTCTGGGGATTAATATCTTTTTAAAGATATCTCACAAAAGACAAAGCCTTAAAGTAGTAGAATAAGGGAATTTAAACAAAGTAAATTTCTACTGCAAAATATTTTTAGAGCAGTTGATTAGAAACCACGGGGGTATATGTGTGCAGGCATGCACACAAACTATATGATAGATTTTGTACTGTAGTTCAGAAATATCACAATCTTCTTTCATTTTCTCTCACTCTTACAACCAGGAAATCCTAAAACTTAAGGGGTAGTTAGAACATTGTCATTCAAAAAATTAGGCATCCTGGCTCAGCACCTGTGGCTCAAGTGGCTAAGGCGCCAGCCACATACACCTAAGGTGGTAGGTTCGAATCCAACCCGGGCCCGCCAAAACAACAATCATGACTGTAACCAAAAAATAGCCAGGCATTGTAGTGGGCGCCTGTGGTCTCAGCTACTTGGGAGGTGGAGGCAGGAGACTCGCTTGAGCCCAGGAGTTGGAGGTTGCTGTGAGCTGTGATGCCATGGTGCTCTACCCAGGGGGATCACTTGAGGCTCTGTCTCAAAAAAATAAATAAATAAACTAAAAATAAAATTAGGCATCCTGATTACGCTTTATTTGTCAGAAGTTGCCTGTGTTACCTTTAGGCTTGTGCGTGGAGGCTGTGTATGAGCTGAAGCATATGCAGGCATACTGCACTCAGACGCAACCCGCAGAGCCTTCACAGACCTCCCTCTGTCCTCCTGCTCCCACTGGCTCTAGGTCTTGAGTGATTTCTCCTTTGTTCTTCCACCGCCTTCTGCTGTTGTGATAGGCATCGTCTTGTTTGTTGTCCGTGCACCTGTCCTACCCTATTTCCTATGGGAATCCGTTTCAGTCGTCTCAGTTTCACATATAGCTCCCTGTTCCTATGTTCCGAAGTCTTTTTTTTCTCCCACTGCTTACTGCTATGTAATTCCACTGGATTTTGAATGAATATATTGAAGCCCTTATCTTATGTCTTGGTTGAATTCTTCTTTGCCCAACCTGCTTGCCTCCCTTTGCTTCCTATGTTGGCCATCAATGTCACTGTTCTTCCAGGAACTCAAAATGAGTCCCTTGGCATACTGACTCTCTCCCTACTGTCCTGCTAATTTTCTTAAATAGATAATAGATAATAATCCTCATCTATTATCCTCCATCTATTTTTAGGTTTCTGATCCAACAATAACTGTGTTAAGCAGTGTAACAAAAATTCTTAAATTTCTCAAGCACATATCACATGGGAGGTCCTGTGCCAGGCAAGTTAGTGTATATTTTCACAACAAATGTCAAGAATAAACCTGTTAAAGGATATCAAATTTATATTTATTACTACTGAGGAGGAAATTGATGTTGAAAACAGTTGAGGCAGGTGCCACCAGTTTTTGAAATGAATTATTTCAATACCTAAACCATGACTCTTGTTATATACTCAAGTTTCCTTCACTGGCCTTTCTTGAATCCCATCCATCTCCCTAAAGCACAGAAAGGAGAAGGTCACACTAATAAAACTTATATCAAAACTCCTTGGCAAGGCATTCAAGGCACTTCAAGCCTAATTCCAGCTTCAGTTTCCAGTTTCTTCTATAGGCTGTTTGACATGTGTCCTCACAACAGTGACTCTATATGCCAAGCCAGTCCCCACCAAGGCTTTTTCCCATACAGCCATTGAACTAGCTGTTCTCTCTGCTTGGAATTTTTCTACAGTTGACTTTTTGGTATAATCTTACTTCTTTTTTGAGACAGTTTCACTCTCTCACCCTGTGTAAAGTATAGTGACATCATCACAAATCACTGCAATTTCAAATTCCTAAGTTCCAGCCCTCCCCCTCCTTAGCCTCCTGAGGAGCTGGGACTACGGGTGTGTATCATCATGCCTAGCTACTTTTTTTTTTTTTTTTTTTTTTAGAGAGATGAGGTCTTGCTTTTGCTCTGACTAGTCTCAAATCCTGCCTCAGTCTCCCAGAGTACTAGAATCACAGGTGTGAGCCACCTCACCCAGTCATGCGTCCTACTTCTTTAAGACAAATGAAAAGTAATAAACAGAACAAAGATTGATGGATAGGTAGATGGATGAATGCAACAACAGTAACAACATTGACTACTTTTGTGTACTAACCCAGACAGAGCTGTCTCTGTATTGACACATGTCATATATGCTACTGGCTCAGTCTTTCACCAAAAACATCAACTATTCTTTTATTTATGTTCTTTGTATCTTTTATTCATTCTTCTCTTATCACATTTTTTAGAAGTTAAAATAGGCTTTATTTCTTAGGGCTCTTTTAGGCTTTCGCATAAAATCAAATAGATATGAGTCATATGCTTAAGTACAAAGTAGGTGCAGCCTAATGTCTGCATGCTCCCTGTTGAAGACGGCAGAAAACAAGAAGAAAATATAGAAAGTTCCTTACACCCTTCCCCCCTCATCCCTGCCCTTTACCCTATTATTACCATCTTGCATTAGCGCAGTGTACTTGTTATAACTGATGAACTGATATTGCTAACTAACAAAAGTCCTTAGGTGACATTAAGATTCTAAGAGTTTGGTCAAATTCCTGCCATCGCGTAGGCTCCATGACAGTATTGAACACGACAGTTTCCTCACCCTAACAATCATCTGCGCCCCACCTGTTCATCCCTCCCTCCCTAGTCAATGACTTTTTGGTTACTTTTGTGTGTTCGGCATCCTTATAGTTAGTTTTTTTTTTTTTCCCCTCTTACTTTGTATCCTCCTGTTATAATTGACAAGGTTAACTTCTTCTATGCAAAATGTTGCATGACTAATATGAGAAGAAACCATTTTACTCCTCTGTACTTCTCATGTGTTCCTCATGGTGATGTCATTATATTAATGTGTGTCTATATTTATATCTCCTATATAAATACACTGAATAGATAATACATTAATCCTGAATATTTCAAATAAAACTAAAATTTCTATAAGCATCTCCTTAGTTCCAATGCTTTTGCCCAATGGGAACCACTGTTCTCACTTCCTTTACTTTTTCCCAGGCCTTTCCCCTAAGCATCTCTATATGTCACATGTCCATAAATATATTATATTTGGGTAGTCAGACTTGTTCAGTAACTTCCTTTATTCATTAAGAGTCTGGGTATTGGAGCTATTTTTTGATCTAGCTACTGCTGCTATGCTATTCCATATTATGAATACTTCATATTATTTTAGCATTTTCTCTTTTGAAGAACATTTATGTTTTCTCCAAATACTTATTTTTACAAATATCATAGTGACAAACATGCTTGTTACTCCATTTTCTTGCACATGTATTTACCTTTCACTGTGTATCTATCTAATCCTCCTGCCCAGTACCTGACCTTTAAGAACAGAGTCTGTATCCTTCATCCTTTACAGCAGTGAGTCGTGTTTCCTGTAGAGCTGTGTACTAAGGTATGTGAATAAATGATAGACGAATGACCTTGTCAATGAACTGAAAGATTCATGGGAATATTTCAGCCTGGCTTGATGTGTGCTTCAAGATCACTTAAGATCTTTGTAAACATGTGACAATAGCTAGATATTGAAAACAATAATTCTAGATCTACAAGGGAGCTAATAAGATGCTAATTTTATCTATTTTCAGTTTAATGCCCTTTTAAGTTTGTCTACCTTAAAATTAGTAAGATACTCTGAGGTTAATTCTTCACCAATAAGGAGTTCTTCTGTAAAATAATTCTCTGTGGTAATTCTGAGCCCATTTTTACTGTCGCCAGACTCTATACTGGTAGAGAAGTGATAAGCATCCCCAGTCAGCAAATCTACCAGGTAATGAAGTAAGTTTGAAAACTAATTATTAGAGATAATCTTTTTCATTTGTTTTTCCAGTGAGTTCTTTCTGGGTTTGTTTTTGAGATTTCCAAGCTAGTCATCAAGTTGACTGGACTCCATGATCATAAGAAATAAAAATGAAGTTGAAGTGTAACTGCTCCAGTGTTAAATTGTGGCTGGTTATTTATGAAAAGTTCATTGTGGCTTGGCGCCTGTGGCTCAGTCAGCTAAGGCGCCAGCCATGTACACCTAAGGTGGCAGGTTCGGATGCCCAGCCTGGGCCGCCAAACAACAATGATGGCTGCAACCAAAAAATGGCCAGACATTGTGGTGGGCGCCTGTAGTCCTAGCTACTTGGGAGGTGGAGGCAGGAGACTCGCTTGAGCCCAGGAGTTGGAGGTTGCTATGAGCTGTGATGCCATAGCACTCTACCCAGGGGGATAGCTTGAGGCTCCGTCTCAAAAAAAA